>SRLM01000675.1:238183-331773 GCA_015708895.1 Populus ilicifolia
TTATTGTTGTTGTTGTATTGTTGATATTTATAATTTGTACAATAACCTCCCTGTGGTTCGACCCCGGTCTTGCCGGGTTATTTATTACTTCGACACTCCTGCACTTGAAAGAAGACATCAGTCTCTTTGTCGTGTCAAAGGACCAGGAAATAAGGAAGAAAAAAAAAGTTTGGACCAAAATTAAATTTCATAAATTATTAGGAACTAAAAGTTTACAATTTAAAATGTTAGAAGACTAAATTATATGTTTAGCCTTGAGTTTAGAAAAACCATCTTCTTTTGATGTGTTTTTCAGTGTAGTCTCTTATTTTTTTATCTTGTATTTTTTTAGACAATATTTGGCACTGTAGTTGGAAAATACTTTTAAAAAAATTTGAATTTTATTTTATTTTTTTATGTTTTCAGATTATTTTGGTGTACTAATGTTAAACATAGTTTTTTAAAAATAAAAAAAATATTTTAATATGTTTTAAAATGAAAAGCAATTACTCCAATACTCCTAAATTCTCTTTTAATAAATATGCTTTAATTGGCTGTCAATTTAGACATATAAAAATGCAATTAGAAAAAAAAAAAAGGGCCATACAAAAAGAAAGCAAATCATTGTGGTAATCCATTGTGATTTGTTTTTTATTGAATAGTGGCGCAATAGTATTTTTTCCATGTTTTTTAAAATATATTTTTTAATATATACAAATTAAAGTTATAGATTTAAATTGAAAACAAACAAAACTTTAAAAATAAATTAAAACTACATAGAATTAAATATAAAACACCAACAACAATAAAGACCAGAGTACATCTATCAAGGTAAGACGGAAAATTAATGAGAAAAAAATAACCAATGATAAATTGGCATGACACGCGTCACTAATGAAGAAGGAAGAAATAAAAAATAAATAAAATGGGATGATAAAAATATATTTTGAAATACTAGAAATTGCTACATGTGATGTCTAAAATACATAGCAACTCTCGTGATATCATGTGTCAATAAATTTTTAAATTAAAAATATAATTTAAATAGTAATTAATATTATTATTTTTAATAAAATCAACAATTAACAATACAATAAAGATAAATAACAATACAATAAAGACAAAAGGACCCCTACCCCCGGATTTCAAGACTATTTTGTGGTACTGAAGCATATTTGTAATTTCATCATGTTTATAAAAATAAAATATCTTAAAAACCCTTGCTGTGCAATGTTGGTTTTTCAGTTTTGAGGGGGCGTTATGGTCAATTTATTATTCATTAGAATATTAAAAATGCAAAAATATCTCGAAAGAAGCCTATAATATATATTATGTGAAAAGATAAAAATTATTTTACTATTATAGTGAATAGTGAATTGTCTGGGAAATTATTTGTTTTATTTATTATATTTCAGCATTTAACCCACAATCGCACGAAAGTTAATGTGATTGTCGTTTTGTTCTGCGGGAGGACACCGGCATGAAAACACGTTCTGCTGTTCATCACCATGAATCAGGGGCCACACGGCCGAGCAAAGACTCATCGGCACACGATGAGAGCACCCGCGCCCATATCATTCCCACACGCTCTCCTATCAGTCCATGACAACCGTGGTCCTGCCAGCGCAACTAGCACCATTACATCATTCTCTCACACGCTCTCTGACAGCCAATCACGTCCCTCCGCCTCACCCTTAAATTTTCACGCACGGCACGAATCTACTTTCCATCTTCAATATTAAGGTAGGAACAAATCAGCGGATAGAACCCTAGCGCCGCTGCCAGTTTTTAAAGTAATGAATTAGGAATAAAATTTGCGGGAATTAATTGAAAAATAAATGAAACTGCAGCCTGCCTCAAATCAAATTACAGGAGCCACAATGGCTTTTGACGAAATAGTCGAAGTCAGTAGTCAACAAATCAAAATCCCAAAACTACCCTCGAATTTATTCTCTTTTATTTATTTTCGTATCCTTCCCGACAAGTCTGAAAAAACCACGAAAGCTCTAGGCAAAGCCACCTCCCACCACATCTACCATCTCTCTCTCTCTCTCTCTCTCTCTCTGCTTTGCTTTTCTCCCCTGCTCTCCGTTTACCACAACTCTTCAATTTTGAGTTTTAGATCCATAAAAAAAATTACATTTAATTTATCATTTTTTTTGCGCTCTGATATGGAACGGATCATCGGTGGAAAGTACAAGCTTGGCCGCAAGATCGGCAGTGGATCCTTCGGTGAAATATATCTAGGTAAATTGCTACTAGTATTATTATTTTGCATGCATATTAAGCTAAATTTTTTTGATTATTTTTTTATTTATTTCTTGCGTGTGTTGTTGCAGCTACTCATATCGATACGTTTGAGATCGTTGCTATTAAGATAGTATGTTTTCTTAATTTTTGAGCATGGCTTAGTTTTTTGTGTTTTGTTTGTATTTATCTACTGTTGTCTAGCTATTTAATTTAATTTGATGATATGCAGGAGAACAGTAAAACAAAGCATCCACAGTTGTTTTACGAGGCGAAGATATATAATATTCTTCAAGGAGGAAGTATGTATAACATGAATGATGTAATCAGTAGTATAAGTGAGGTTGATGATGTTTATAATTGAGTTTTGATTTGTTTTGATGAAGGCGGTATTCCTAGTATCAAATGGTCAGGAGCAGACGGGGAGGACAATGTACTTGTGCTAGATTTGTTAGGACCGAGTCTGGAGGACCTGTTTGTGTATTGTGGGAGGAAGTTCTCACTCAAGACCGTGTTAATGTTGGCTGATCAAATGGTAGGCAGCTTATAAGCACTCAAATTTGTACCATTTTTAGTCTTATCATGGTTTGTTCTTATTATTATTTTTTTGGGCAGATTACCAGGATAGAATATGTGCACTCTAAAGGATTTCTGCACAGAGATATAAAACCTGATAACTTTCTCATGGGTCTTGGTCGAAAGGCAAATCAGGTGATGATTTTGCCTGCATTTTCTTTCTTTCTTTTTGGTTGATAGACTTGGTTACCATGTGTTGACACTCTCATGCTCCTTTTGGTTACATCAGGTTTACATAATTGATTTTGGGCTAGCAAAAAGATATCGAGATGCAACAACCAATCGTCATATTCCTTACAGGTAAACTATCTTTAGTGAGAATTTGATGGGGAAAGGAAAATAAATGTGTCAGGAAGCAAATTTTGATTCAGAAGCGATTATTTCCTCCTCATTCTTGACCTCCTAATTTGTTTTGCTGTACAGGGAGAACAAAAACTTAACAGGAACTGCACGATATGCCAGTTGCAATACTCATCTTGGAATCGGTAAGCAAGGAGATATTATCATGTGTATAAACCTGTGTGTATGAATAAAAAGTTTAGTTTTTTAACCTTTTCACTAGCATCTGATCCCACCTCATTCTGTGTTTTTGTGGCAGAACAAAGTCGGCGGGATGATTTAGAGTCACTTGGCTATGTGCTGTTATATTTTCTGAGAGGGAGGTAATTTCATTAGCTTCTCTTTTTGGTGGACTTTTTTTTCTCTTGCAGTTAAAAGTTATGTACTCCTAGGCTTGAAGTTTTGGCTTTGTTTTGTGTTTTGTTGAGGTATTGGGATTATCAAGTTATCACATTTCCAGTAGCTTATGATGATCTGGAGTCTTGGATTTTTGAAAAATTAAAATGATTCAGTTGTGCCTGTGGTTTTAGTCTTCCATGGCAGGGTTTGAAAGCTGCCACAAAGAAGCAGAAATACGACAAAATATGTGAAAAGAAGTTATCAACTCCTATTGAGGTGTGTGTCTTCTATTGAAGTTATCAACTCCTATGTGAATAAAAGTAATCAACTCCATTTAATTATTCTGAATACTTTAGCCTGCGTCAATATAATTTTAACATACATTTCTTAATTCTCAGGTTCTGTGCAAATCCCATCCTGTGGAGCTTGCTTCATATATGCATTATTGCCATTCGCTGACATTTGATCAACGGCCCGATTATGGATTCTTGAAACGCTTGTTTCGTGATCTATTTTCCCATGAAGGTATTGACAAAGAAAATGTTGGTATCGCATTATATTAGTAACACAAAAAGGGATTCTTGCCCAGATATCTTTCCTTGTGGCTGCAAGCACAGGTTTTTATAATGAAACCACAAAGTGGTCTAAATTGATTCTTGTAAACTATTATACTTTCTTGGGCCTGTTCTGTCTTCCATTTTGTTTTTGCTCCATGTTTAACCAACAGCAGTAACAAGTCATGAGCTTAGAGATCCAATCAGGTATTTTCATAGTTATTAGTGAGGTCCTGTGCATTGGAAAACAATCTTTGCTACGAAAAAAAAAACTAAAATTCAAATCACAAATCGATCTAGTCTTTATACCACAACTATAAGAGAAGAAAAAAAGTTGGGGTGATGGTAGTGGTGGTGCTATACTCTCTCTATGTTCTTCTGAACTTGAGGGATGGAAATTACATTTAAATGCTTCATCTGATGTATCTGAATTGGTGTCTTCATTTTCCTGTCCTTTCATCACAGGATATGAATTTGATTATGTGTTTGATTGGACAATCATAAAGTATCAGCAGGCACAAAAGAATAGATCTCAACCTCGATCATCTGTTAGTATCCTTGCCTCTTGTATTTTTCTTTATATCCTCAACCATCTTTGCTTAAAATGTTTGCATTAGTAATCACAGGGTTTATATTCAGGATCAATTTTTTAGTTACATGAGCTGCAATTGTATACAATCTCATTTTTTAATAGTTTGAAATTTGGATGGTCATACTCATAACAAGATTCAAACCTTACATATTACAGACAAATCCCGGGGTATGTAGCAGTCATGTAGTGCAGACAGACATGGAGAATCATCAAGGTTAGATCCTGCTAATGCACTTTGTGTGTTATGCGCCATTTTACTGTTGCTATAACCAATGATGGTTTTTCATATTTTGAGAATGCCACATAGAAGTTCCTATCTTCTTCATGGTGACACAAGTCCCTTTGTGTATTATGCACTATTTTACTACCTAGATCTCCCTATGATTGCCAAACTCTTTTTGGCGTCGGCTTGACCGCATTATCGTAGTCTATTTAATCTCCTCCTTGTTGTGGTGCCTTCTGTTATCTTTATCTCCTTATAATTGGAATGGAGTAGATCGATTGTTGCAATAAATTAAAAATGCTCCCTCCTTAAGACAAAAGATGCAACATGTCTCTTAAAACGTAAGATGTACTTAATCAAAGGCTGTCAGAATCTTGTTATCATAGATTTGGGAATTGATTTGTGGAAAGAGTTACATGGTTTTAACCCCCTTTTTTCAACAAGCACACTTTGTTAGCAAATTACATGTGGTTAAATCAAGTGTTTTTATGATGCATGAAAGATGATCTGTAAAACTTATTTACAGAATTACTCAGTTGATGAGATTGGCTTCTGAATGGAACAGTAATTAGGTAGAGGTGCATGTATCTTTAGGTAGATATTAATCTATGTATTGTATGTCTATATAGACATTTATCTTTGTTGATGACTTGGTTCTTATTTAGATATACTAAGACTTGTTCTAACTTGCAGGAAGTCATAATGCCTGCTATTCATCTGAGATCATGCGATCAACTGGTCCTGGCATACGCATGCAATCAAAATCAGGGATGGGAAAGAATCTGATTTCTGATATTCATGCTGACAAGAACGTAAGTTATACTTCCAACCAAATAAGCAAATAAGATGTTTTTATGACACTGACAGTAAAGTAAGTCTTCTGGCTCCTTATAATGTGTATATAATTGAATCCTATTGTTCCTGTGTTGCGTTATTGATTTGCCAAAGAATACTGTGAATTAATCACCCCAAAATTGCTTTTGATGGATTGATTTTAAAATATTATAAATTCTAAAATTGATTTCTTTTGTAGATTGTGAGTGAACACATACCATCCATTTCATTTCAAGTTGGTGGGACATCAAAACGACATGCCTCAAAGCCTGTTCTGCCAACTGAAAGTGCTAACCCTGCTCATGGACACAACAATAAAATTGGTCCTTCCAGCAGCTGGATATCATCATTGCAACGCATTCATTCTGCAAAGTGAGCAAGATGGTAACTTTTCTTGTCCATACATCAGTCGTGCACAAAGTTTGGGTACATGCCTCTGGGAATGCAATTATACTGTTCCATTAACAATATGGTTGATGCAATACCATTCATTATGTTTTAGCAATGGATCTGGTTAAGAGGATTCTTGTGATACATCTATTGGAGGCAGCAAAATCTTTGGTGATTTGGAGTCATTGTTTAACCTGTGTCTGGTGAAGAAGTTCGATTGCATATTTATGGGCCCCAGTGTACTGTGTTCCTCTAAGAAAACCTGCTCACATTGTTTTTTCATAAGGTGACTACAAGCACTTTGGTTACAAAATATCGACTATCCAAAACCTGGTTTCTGTCCTGTACATAGATGTCATGAATGACAAGAGAATACTGTATTTATGGATATATGTAATGAATTTAAATGTGAAACTTATGCCCCCCTCATCACATTTTTTTTGCCACCAGGGGATATAAAAAACCCCTTTTTCCATGTGGATCACTGATGACAATTTTCCTTGTTTTGATTGATTTATAGTTCCAAGTTCCTGATGTGCTCTTATCACTGGAGCCTTAAACAGTTCCAGGAGCATCTTGCACCTCAATCACTGGAAATTCCTTATTTCTAATGAATATTTTTACCATGTTACACATAAATTCCCCATGATTTTCTGACACAGGAGAATTATCGAAGTCATTTTGACATGAGTTTATTGGTAAATGTAATAGATGTTTTTCATGCAAGTGTAAGTGTGTAAGCTGAACAGGATTGATAATCCACTTGTTTTATATGTCAGAAATTTCATAAACATAGGAAAAAAGTTACTGCCTCTGAAGATTTTTAAATGCTGATAAGCTAGTTGTAGAAGACAGATGGATTTATACATTGAGATGCATGTTTCTATGCATTTAAAAATGTGATGAAATCACCAGAACGATTTGAAGTAGTGTTGTTTTCAAACGATCTGTTATACATTGTGTTTTTGTTTGATATCTATTTCTTGATTGCGCTGTCTCCCTTTTAACATATGGTCCTTTCCTGAAGGTGCTGATGAAGAGAAATGAGATAAGCATGCTATGGTCATTGCTGTTCCTTTTTGTAACACTTCTTCATTGCAGCGTTATTTTGGCCATATTTTTTTCTGTCCCGTGTCTTTTTCTTCAGCCTGCATTTGATATGCGACTCATCTGTCCTTGTCTTGATTTTAACCTTCCTGTTTTCTTAAAATATAATTTCCTTGATTGCTCATGTTCACTGAAAATCGTAAGTTTATTCAGTTCTATTAAGTTGATGTCTACAAGGTTATATGAACCTGTAGCAAATTGATATTCATGCTGTAAACTGTTCTAATCGTCTCTCTATTACTAGTTCATACTTGGTAATTTGCTGGAGTACTTTTCTGTCATCTACAGCATCCTAAGGAATGAATATAACCAAGAATTATCATGCAGGGATGGCAATTGAAGACCATAAAACAGATGTTTCTTTGATGTTTACCATTACTTGGGTTGGAAGAGGTTGCCTGACTGCTGACCAGGGAAGATATTAATGACATTTTCCTGCTGGTGTATTAGATGGATCCACGTTTCCGCAAGTTGGTAGTTTCTTCAGGATGTTTGTGCAGTCAAGTTGCATCTTTAATGCAACTGACAGGTTGTGAAATTGGTCATTTTCTTGTGAAAGTAGAAATAAGCCTTTGCCATGATAAAAGCCAAGGAGCATCGGATGTAAGAATCATTATGTAGGTTGGGCTGGTTGTAATTGCTCTAAGAACGGAGCCAGCAACATAATCAGCCATTTTGGTAATCATATGATTTGAAATTGCGGCTTCTAGTCGAAGCCGTAGACGCAGAATACAGGATGGGGAATGGGATGGTGGTATATTCTCAGTCTACTCAATTTGTCATTTACACTACTGGAGTAATTGCTTGCATGGGTGTTCCCCGCATGTGTTTGTATGTGCTTGGGATTGGTGCAGTTGGGAGATTTGGCACGCCCATGATCATTTTCAGCTACTGAGGCAGTATCTTGGTCTTTGAAGAGCCTCTTCATACAATATTACTAAAATTAAGATGTTTTGACTTTGGGAAGCATGAGTGTGCTGGGTTTCAGCATTTGTCTGGACAGTTCTATAGAATTCTGTTTGTGATGCCTTGAGGGGCATATCATGCTATTTGATATGGTTGTGATCAATACATAGAGTACTCCGCTACTGTGCCATGAATGTTCTCGTGGGCCAGTTTGAAGATCTCGTTAAATTGAAGCACTGATATGACCATGTGAGAAAAGGGGAAGCCTCCGCTGGAAGGTCTTAGAGATTGTGTGCAAAACCTACTCGGCTTCCTTTTGTATTTTAGTGCTAATAATTTGTACTGCGTTTGTGTCTCATGCTGCCATGAAACAATCCGGTAAGTAATCTTCGGTGGTAAACGCTTGATTATCTCCAGAACCTCAACCGTCCTCTCCCCTCAAAAGCCAGGAAGTAAGAGGAGGTGCATGAAGACTGCTGGCTAAGATCCGTTAAAGGGTTTTCCTGGGATCTGAATGTTATCTGGGCTCTGATAGAGAAGCCTTTGCCAAAAATGGCAATCCTTACAAGGTAAGTATAGCGTGCACTCTTCACGAAATTCATGGAGGTCATCTTGTTGTGTTATCCCTGGGTGTGCTGCTACTTCTCCACCAAGGTCCTCAGGGACTCGGCGGTTGTCTGTCGTGGTAATGTACGTTAGAAGCGGGAAAGATGGGAGGCTTGGCTGAATTAAGGGCGGAGGAAATTATTCCTTGGCAGATAAAAATAAATGTTAATCTAAAGTAATGGAGCCGTGATATACTAGATTGGGACCTGTGCTGAGTGCCTGTTTATTGGATTCGCCGTTTCCATTGAATCATTGACGAAATCATGTATTAACTAGCGGCATTCGCTAAAAATTTAAAAAATAAAACATAAAATACTAAATTGATAGCCGGAGGACCATTGACAAAACAAAATGAATTAGTTTATTACTTGTGATGAGGTGGGTGGTGAATAAAAACAAAAAAAATGTCAAAAGGTTATTAAATTTTTAACCATGCGTGTAATAATTAACCTTTTTTAATTTAAAAAAAAAAGATCATTGCTTTAACCAATGATCATGATTGTTTTTAAATATTTCTTTTATTTAAAAGCATATTAAAATAAGGTAAAGGCAAAGAAAATCTAATTTTTTGAAAAACTGTATGTTGACCATTTTTTATACAGGAGGCACAAAATATGATGGTTAATCTTAGAGTGTGTTTGATATATATATATATATATATATATATATATATAATTTTATTTTTATTATTAAAATTTATTTTTGACAAACAGCTTACTCTTGGATATAGAAAGCGAATACGAAGGAAAATACTGGATAAAAAAATGTAGAAAGAGAAAAGAGAAATGAAATAGTAGAGAAAGCGCCCACCGTGGGGCTCGAACCCACGACCACAAGGTTAAGAGCCTTGCGCTCTACCAACTGAGCTAGACGGGCTTTGCTATATCCCAATTCAAAAATAATTCATGAAGTGGTCCTCGCAAAATTCCAAGGATCTTTTGCAATTTAAATGGGTTGTAGAGATGTGCTGCTTTAAATTAGCGTGGCATTGTTCCCAATTCATGAATTGTTAAATATCATTCCACATTTACTATATAACAAGAAAATAAACGTAGTATAACCCAAAACATTTTCAATGAAATTAGAGATGGTAACAGGGAATGATTAAAAAAAGATAAAATTCAAATATCCTTATAAGACTATATTTCTAGATATAAATGTAATGTCACTTCTAGTTTTATTTTTTTTTAATCTAATTATCATAATTTATGGAAAACATAATTAGGGGTGTTTTGACTTAATTAAGAAATAAAGGTAGATTATGGAATTTGAATAGTAAATTATACAGCGAGAATAGCACTAACGTAAATTATTGAACAAATTAGAGAATGATTTAACAGTGCACCGCCAGCAGATACATACGTGCCATTCCTTCATAAGGAGAGGGGCTGGATCTGGCAGATCCTGATCATATTCAGTACGGATTCTAAAATATTGAAAACATCCCTGTAAAAAATGGAAATAAGATAGAAGAGATGCAAGCATGCCCATCAATAGTTCCAGTTAGAACACTGAAAGCACAAACCAAGAATCATTCTCAAACGCCAGCAAAATGCTCTCGCCACCCGAAAGTGGAGAAATATTTAGGGTTGATCGTTTGAACACACAAGAAGAGAAGGCCAGACGTCTTCGTAACTATGGTCGGAGAAGATGGTTGAGAGGCAAGGATTAATGGATCACCCCAATGTGTAACGGTTATTTTCTGGGTAAATGGATATGACCGCTTCCGTTCCTCAAGCTCTTCAAAACAGTCACAACTTTAGCCAGCACAAACCCAGGTTCTTTCGTGTCAGCTCCGACCATATCTGCCAACAACTTAAGCTTCTTTCTTGCTTCTTCATGGGAAAACAACTCATCAATGTTGTGTTCTTCATCGTTTAGTGTTGTATCAACTACATCCAGTCCCTGATGACATGAGGACTCTGCGTCAGACATCGAGTCAAAGTCTTCCTCGAAGGTGCTAGAGCGCTTGGACGAGTCTTCCTCACCCGGAATCTCCAGAACCGTAGACGACATGGTTCTCTTAGCCCTGCCTCTCTCTTTCTCAGCAGGCCCACGTACAGCCACAATCTTCATGCAACCTAAGTTGTCAACGTGGGTCTTGGGTTTAGAGTACAAGGCTGTAATGGAATCGGTGGAAATCCCATATCGTTGTTGCTCAACATTACAAAACAGCTTTGAAACCGTGGAATTCTGATATCTTGAGTGCATTGTCTGGTGGAGAGTGTAATGCAAATTAGACGCATCCTAAGGGGTTTTAAACTAGTGGGACAATGGCTTTCAATTATTGCCATAATAATTAGAGACCGTTCAGGCCACATAGAGAGGGGGAGGAATGGCGCCCATTGTAACTGGAATAATTAAATTGCCATGATGGAGATTAAATGGGACAGTTTCTTTCTGTTCCCCTTCCACAGCTGGAACCCATCCCTAGGTTCTTCTTGTGCGCGAAAGTTAACATAAGCCAAGCTCATGGAAGATACTAAGAACAGTTAAAGGAAACCTAAGCCTTAACAGACAGCAGACAAAGATCAGTCTGTTTCCAGATCATTTGTGTGCTCGAATTTTTATGGATTACAACAGCCAAATTGGTTGAAGAGGGTCCTTATAGACAGGACCGGAGCTACATCCAAGTTAGCATTACATCAACGATTAACAATTAACCACTGCCTAAGTAAACTGAAAGGGTTCTTATTAATCCTTTCATTGTTCATACGCTCTATGGACTGCCTGCTCTAGTGCGCATGAATGATCCTTTTCAGTCCTTGATCAGTTATTAGTTCAGGATCTTGAACTTCTTCTTTTTTCCCGTTTTCATACTTTTGTGTTGTGTTCATATGAGTTTACTCTTTCTTTCATTGTTCCTCGTGATCCGAATTGCTACAGTGGCTGGATTGATCCTTTTTTTTTTTCTCTTTTGATCCATTAGCAATTATTTGTTTTGGTCAATGAATCTTTTATGTATTTTGTCCTTTCATGTTATGCTCATTTATTTTTAGACCTTATAACTTGTTCCAATCAGAGTATTGTGCTGTGTTTGCAAAGTGAAAAAATGTGCCCACATGAAATTAATTTTCAATTTTACAAAGTATAATTTGATTTTATCAGATCAAAAAAGAAATTAACATGGATTGAATATGATACAGAAACAAATCAACAGTACATTTTTCATACAGCGCATAAAACTACACTTTAATTTTTATTATTTTAATTACTATTTATTTTATTTAATATTATTTTTAAAATTATTTTTTTTACTATTTCATTTTTTTATTTTTCATCATTGCTAATTTATACTTTGATGGAATTTTTAAATAGATTTATTTTATCTTTTAATATTATATTAATTTTTTTTAAATGAATTTATATCTACAATTCAAGGAGGCATGAATTTTAAAGTTTAACCTAAATTTAGAAAATTTATAAAGTTCATTTTTGTTTCTTTTTCGTAAGCTTAAGTTTTTTTTTAATTTTTTTTTTTAGTATTAATTTTTTAATTTTTTTTAGACAAACTTTATTTTTTAATATAATTTTTTTATTCTTAATGATAGTTCTAATATGTACATCTTAGCATAATATTTATTTTTCTATTTTACTTAATCAATTTAACATATTTTTTTTTAATTATCAATTATCGTTTGATTGAATAAAAATTTATTTTAATAAATAAATATAGCTAAATAAATATTATTTCTTACAAAATTAATTATCTTAATCTCCTTTTATGTCTTAATTTTTTTAATTTTATTTTTGAGTTATCATTTATTTTTATTTATTAATACAAACTTCTCAATATATCTGATTGTATGTGTAAACTTTTTAATTTTCCCTAACAAATTGTTAAACTATAAAAACATGTGGAAAAAAGCTTGCGTATAAAATATTTTGTTAAGAAAATGCAACCAACCAGCGGCAAAAACACGGGTGAGTACTAGTGATGATCAATTGCTTGTTGGACGAATTGGAGGCTCGCTAGGCTCTCAGTTTAGCACACCCCCAGACAATTCAAACTGTGTTTCACAAAATCTAATTGCGAAGTAGATTTCGAAAGCAGAAATAGAGCTAGATAACGAAGCATTAGTAACATTTGCAGCATATATGCTAGCGGAGCAAATACAAAATTGGAGGACAAATTCCCTTCATCTATAATGAATTTTCATGCTTATCCACCCTGAAAAGATGAGGTAAGATAAATGGGAAACACCATGTAAACATTTGGATTGGAAGCTTCCCACAGGTCACAAAGCCCCCACACTACTGCCTCTTGCACACATGGAATGCTGCATTGCCGAGCTGAGCCACATGCGCATACTTGATTCATGATTTTGAACCTATGCACTGATGGCTAGGTTTGTTGGTTACAGATCATCAACTGACCCCACTTGCAAAAATTCCACACACT
Source organism: Populus ilicifolia (assembly GCA_015708895.1). Classification (NCBI taxonomy): domain Eukaryota; kingdom Viridiplantae; phylum Streptophyta; class Magnoliopsida; order Malpighiales; family Salicaceae; genus Populus; species Populus ilicifolia. Next base: position 251,278 of record SRLM01000675.1, read on the forward strand.
GGATCCATCAAGAACCAAGACCATTGCATAAAATTAGGCGACTCATGCGTGCTAGTTTATCTTCCTTTACTTAGTCATTTATGGTAGACAAAAATGGGTCTGTCAAATCCAGCTTTGCTGCCTGACAAGCCATCAGTAATGTCCTCTACCCGTCTAAATCCAATCTGCAAATATTCAGAATGTCATGTACATGAAAATCTTAAACAGAGGCAGAGACTGATAAAGAAGGGACCCATAAATGTCCATTTCTCTGTTCAATCAACCTTGTTATTAGGGCGAATCATGAAACATACCTTATCCAGAAGAATTTCCCTAAAACTTTCTGGACGAAACAAGATAGTTCGATAATTCATTGCTGTTGTCTGCACAAGTGGAAAAATGCCTTAACTACATTGAAAAGTTCGTAATTCAATAATAAGAATCTTGAGTTTTAACTACATTGAAAATCCTGTATGTTTATCTAACAATCCTAAAAGGTTTTTATTCTGTTGTTTCAGTGAAAGGAAAAGATACCCAGTTCCTACAATCTGCTAGGTGAAAACCGATTAATACCTCAGAGACACGTCGATTCTTCTCATATGACTGCCAAGGTTGAGGTTCTAGCACTAGAATGCCACCCTGCCAAAGGTAAGACACTAACCTTCAATGCACACATCAGAAATAGTGTTGTGTGCTAATGAAACAACCATAAACAAATTTCATGAAGAACTTTGTAAAGACAAGAAAAATACTTAGCATAAGATAAATGCATATCACATTTACCGGATGTAGAAGCCTCCATATTTTTGAAAATAAAGTAATCAATCCATCATCCCCCCAGTTCAGATGAATCCATTTTGTCACACTCAAACTGCAAACACACCATAAATCACAAAAGGCCATATCCCTCAATAATGTAAATAATGCATATAAAAACTTAAGAAAGAATCAATATTAGAATAAAGTACAGCAATGAGGATCTACAAAATGCCAAGAGGTCATTCAGCATGCATGCACAAATAGAAAGAGTAAAAAAAGATGGAGAGGATAGTTCTGCAAGTCAAGCCCTCTGATTATTTTGTCTTCTATCAGCAAAGCCTTCTTTGAAGAAACAAATTTCAAGATGCAGCATCTAGAAAAATAAGTAGTAAAACAAAAAATAAGGGGAGTTAAGACACTTCCTTCCATGTTACTCTAGATTTAACTAAAGAGGGTGAATGCACCTCCTAGTATGTTAGTTTAGGCCTAACAAAAACAATAATGTTCGAGTATGGTCACTACAGAACCCGTCACATACAATTGCATGAAAGGATATTAATTTGGACCAGCTGTGACAGGAATCCACGTTACTAAAGATTACAGATAAAACAGCGAAGATTTACTAGTGCTGCCTGATTGAGAAGACTTGAGTATCTAGGACAAGGCAAAAGAATATTTGACAGGAATTTATTCCATCTAGTCCAGTTCATTTAATGGAACATAAAGATTTAATCTTATGTTTTGAAAAATGAACAAAAGAATCAGGACAATGCTATATAAAATGAAATACCCAATAAGTGAGGCAATAACATCCCGGTAATTTATTCAACTCTATGGTCAAGATACGTGCAAGATAAAGTTGGCTAGCTGTGAAATTAAAATGATCTCATTCTATTGACTGTTTTTCTTATACATGTTCACAGGACATGAAATAAATAGAGGAACTTACCAAAGAATTGTATCATATTGCTTCTCTGATGGACGCTGACTCTGAACAAAATTTTCTTGTCGGAAAGAAACTACTTCAAATAGATCTCCTTTGCTAGAAGCTGAGCTGTCCTCTTTTGTCTCAACCGAAGAAGCAGATGCACTATGCTTAGCACCATTTACCTTATTTTTAACCTCTAATCTGGCAACCTTTGTACTGTTTTTCTCAACATTTTCTGTTCTCGCAAATTTTCTCAAATGCCAATATGCATCTGAAACTCTATCTGGAATATATATACGCGTGTGTGTGTGTGTGTGTATAAAGAAACTCCATTAGTTTAGCAATCTCAACGCTCATTAGTTTAGCAATCTCAACGCTCTTCCACATAACACAGGAACATATGCAATCATTAACTCAAAATAAAACAGGGAACGTTTTGAAATATCAAAACTTCAATCTGAATATAAATATTACCAGAGTCGATGTCGATTCCAAGAATGCTTTTGCAGTGAAACTTCCTTGCTGCAATATATATCCGGTATTGCATTAATTACAGGTCAAAACATCTTAAAACTAAACACAACATAAATTTTCCTTCAACTTTACTACAAAGAAAATTCCTTTTTGCCTAATTTCTGAAATGTGAAATGTAAATTAAAAGGAGCAAGAAAAAAAGAGTTACCAATTTGAATGGTGAGAATGCCACTATTGCAACCAATGTCAAGACAATCCTTGCCTTGAAACCAATCCCTCTCAAAGACCTTAAGTCTCGGATCTCCATCAACTTCATTAATCTGTCATCTCATGAATAAATAAATAATTAATAAATCATAAATTACTAATTAATAAATATATTAAATGAAGTTAAAATACTCACACGATAACCATAGTAGTTTCTATAATTGCCGAATGGAAATACAATTTTGTGTTTCCTCTTGTTGTTGTCTTCTAAGGTAACTTCTTGTTTTGTTGTTTTTCCTTCAATTTTTTTCTCCTTATCCTCTTTTACTGCATTCTTCTGATCTTTATCTTGATTGTGATTGTTTTGGTTTTCTGGATTCTTCTTATTTCTATCATTTTGCTTCCGCTTCCGCTTCCTCTCCATGATTCCGGTTTTGTTTTCTTTCTCTTCTGTCATTTTGAGAGCGCTTTCTATCTGCAAATTTTGTTAGCAAAAAGTTGGGGTTTATGCGTCCTTTTAGGAATAGGAAAAACCAAGAGCCCCCATAAGCTTCGCCACGTTAACAAAATCTAGACCATCTTGCCGCTCCATGGTTTATAAAACAAGAAAACTTTTTGACGATGAAAATGGATCATCTGGAGCCAAAGTTTAAAGGTTGGAAGATTTCACACAAATCAAAAGACAAAAACCTAAGTTAAATCACTTTATTCATCGTGTTAATCCGAGAGCATAGGGAGCATATTTATTTCATTTTCATTGTTTAGCCCCGTATTACCTTATTGATTCAAGACTCCAACGTTGTCCATGTCAAGCAAACATCATCCAACATTACCCGAATCCATTCTTTACATACTCAGAATTGTTCAAAACTATAATGTATGCGAAACCGACAAAAGCAAACTCACTTTAGCTCATCATTATTTTTCAGCCAAATTAGACTTGATAATCATCATCATGCAAGGACCAAAACAAAACCCCCAGTATTTAAACGTCTAATTCCTTTTCCTCTATTCTGATTTTTTGTATGCAGTAAACAAAAACGAAGAAGAAGATAAAAATCTTACCTTTAGAGTTGCGACTGTAAAGGGGTCACTGTTTGATGAAGATGGTGAGTTGGGAGTATGCGACGCTAGCTACTGTTGTGAGGACGGAGCTGCTTGGGGTGGCGACGTTTCGGCCTTTTTTACCTCTCCAACCAGCGGCTGCTATGAGGCCTTTTGTTTATGGTTTTGAGGTTTTTTTTTCCCTTAGTAAAGGAGGAGTCGGTTTTGTTTAGTTGTTTTTAAAGGAGGGTCGGCTGGTGTTGATGAATTGCTTCGCAGTTACACCGTGTTTCTAGTTTTTACTAAAATTTGAATTTTTTTAAAAAACATTTATTTTCTGTTCGGTAAATTGGGCTTTACATTTGGTGGAGTAATAAAAAAATATATCACTTCAAAATAAAATTTAGTTTTCATTTCAATCAAATAAAAAAAAAATTCTTGTTTAACATCAACAAAGAGATCAAAAAATTAGGATAATTACTATTCAAGTGAAAACCAAATGCAAAATTTAGACTTGTTAAATTACAATTAGATACCTTGATTTTATGATTTTTACATGTTGAATTCTTTAGTTTTAGACATTTATGTTTTGATTCTAAATTTTATTTTTATTATATCTTAATAATCAATAATCTAATCCAACCACAAAAAAAAATATTAATAGTGTTAATGTGTACGTATTAAAAATAGGAGTTCAATGAAAATATTTGTGCACTTTAATCATGTTGAAATGATTTTTTTATAATTTAATTTTAAATTTTTAGTATGAATAAAGGATGTTTTGATATTAAAAATGGAATGTTTTTATTGTAATTTATGTGGAAAAAAGATGGTCTAATTGAGAATTTTTAGAAATATTATTTTAAAACCTGCAAATTCAAATAAAAATAAAATAATTAGAGTAGACATGCGGCATCGCACAGGAAAAAACTAATTACTGGCAACATCAAAAGCCTACAAGATTACCAAGCTCTGGTTGAAGTTTCTCAGCAATAATGCAAAGAAAAGAGCTTTCAAAAAGCTAAAGTAAATGGGGGAAAAAAATACAAATAAAACATAGTTTCATATGCAAAGTCTTAACAGGCAAAATCACAATCTCTCTTTCATAATAAAGGAATGAAAACAGAACATGATTGTTATCCTTTCATGTTTGAAACTAAGAAAAATGGAGGTATCATTAAAAATGCTTAACCGCCACCCTTAATTTATTCTAATAATCGAAAAAATTTAGTTGTTTTTTTAATTAAAAAAATTATAATTTTTATATTCTGTAGTAAAATTCTTCTATACTTGTTCATGAATATAACTAAATTAAATAAACTATATAAATTGTTATTTATCTGATTTCTCATTTTATTTTATCTATTTTTATTTATCTTTTATATTTTAATATCCTAACAACACCACCTTTAATTTACCATACCTTCTCATAGAAAAGGGAAGAAAGCAAAATTACAACCAAGGAATTGCTTGATGAGATTTTTTGATTTCTTGCATAGAGAATTAGAGTTAATTTCAAGATTATTAGATTTATTTATTTATTTTCTTACGTAAGTAGTGTACTAAGTTTACTTGATTGGTATTGCATGTGTACATTGTACCTTTATTTAAGAAATCAAAAGAGAATTTCCTTCATAGTTATACTAGAGCTTCGTTTCCAAGTCTTTAAACCCTTGTTTTTTCTATCTGAAATCTTGAATCAGTACAAACTGAGAACCTTGAGGCCCTTAATTCCGGCGAGCACGCTGTACAGTAGCCAGACGATTGAAGAAAACCTTTGGACATTCATTCTGTACAAAGATATTAAGCTTTGGAAATTCACTTGGTACAATGATATAAAAACCTTGAACATTCAATTTTCCATGCAAAACGTCTGCCAGTTGACAATCTTGAGCTCAGAGATGGCTTGTTTCAATACACATCGTTTAGGCATTCTACGTATGCTTACATAACTTTCAAAACAGGCTGATCAAACACAAGTATTTTGTAAAAATATCCTCTCTTTCAATCAAACCAAATGGAGAAAGCTACTGCAAAGCTGCCATCAGCAGGTTTGTAGCTGCGAATTGTGATCCTGTGAAAGAGACCAGTTTATCTACAAAACACTAATTGCTAACTATCTCACAAGCGATAAATTTGGACAACAGTTTGGCACAAGATTAGAGCTGGGCATGGCATATTGATGCTGTCCTGAAACTCACTCCAGTTCCTTGAGAAAGTCAACGTTATCTACAAAAACCTGTCAAAGAAAATAAAAACTGTGAAACGAAACAAACATTACAGATGCAGAGAATTCCTTACGTTCTTCCTTGTGACACAAAATATACATTTGAAGATAGGATTTGCAATTGAATATGCAGTTATACACATGATAACAGATGATCTACAAGCAAGTTTCGCATCTTCAATTTGTGAAGACCCAAGTCTTGTAATGGTCCTTAATCAGTCAAGGCCAGGAACAAACTCTTCAGTTATTAAGATGCCACCCTAGGCTCATCTTGGCCAGTCTTTCAATTATAATAAGAGAAAGAAAGAAAGCAGACTAAAACATCAATGAAATTTGAGTTACCTATAATTCTAGCAGGGATCTGACTATCTAGTCCGATACCATTCAAATCAATAAAACTTTAGCAGGCCCTGTCTTGCACAGGGACATCCTCGTTCTCATAAAGAAGTCTGCGTGTACTACTCAAGTGATACACCCATAACATAATATATAGATGAAACTTGTTGGCTGCCAACAGTACTTGTGCTGTAATTAAATAGATGAAATAAGCTCATTTACTCTCAACAGATCATGCAGCTGTGTCAAAGATATGACAAAGAAAAGCCAATAAAATCATTCAATGCAAGTATAATCTATTGCAACATTACTGCTTTGATAGCAAAAAAAATGTCATGAGGCAGAAACACAAGGCAAGAACTTTTTTAACTCGTACCGTCTTCCAACCATCCGGGTCCAAGCATGCAGTTATCTTGGTGCTGATACCAGGCAATGGTCCAGGTTCTCGGGTAACTTTCCCACCAAAGAGTTTAATTGCTTCTGCAGTTCTATAGACATCATCGGTGCCTATTGCAATCTTTTACAATGATAAAAGGGAAAAATCAAAATCACAAAATGATTCAAGAAAAACCAATCATTTTCATCAAGTACCGTGATAATAGATTCATTATGAAACAGGCACATAAACAACTATAGTATTTTGAGAACAACACCAGAATACAATTCCAACACATAAGAAAAAAGTCCATACTTGAGCATATGCATTTCCTTTGTCATATTCTGTGACCCCGTAGTTGTATGTCAACTCCAGCACGACATTTTTATCTTCAGGGCCATAACCCATCATTGCTATTGTATACTAGTAGTTGAAACAAGATATGTCAGGTGGCACAATAAATCAGATGTCAAACAAGGGTGTATAGTGAATTTTTAAATAAACAAATTTGACTGATCCAGAAATGCAAGACAGTTTACATATTCAATTCAGAGATACATAAAAGGATCAAGTTGTAATGGCAGCTTGTCATGAATATATGAAAGATGTGAAACATAATGCAAAGAAGCAATGCATGCAAGAGGATCAAGCAACAAGTAGAACATTTGAAGTTCTTTCTCAAGACCATAATTTGATATGGAAATTGGAGATAATAAAAACGTAATGCAACACCTACTTAATGCAGCCTACCATGGGTTCTGCTGCATTGAAAGCTATGAAAGTAATCTTATTGTCTATTAGGGAGTGTTCTTTTGTCATAATGACATGTTGGTTTTCATCCTATATCCCATCTAACCTTGTACAAGGCAGCAAGCCAAACTTGAGAGCATCCAAATAAAGGATAAAAGCTTGAATGAGGCCTCGACAAGATTCCAACTGAAGATTAATAGTGCCTACCTTTTTTCTGACTGCACTTCAAATAGTCCACACTAACTTTATGCAAAAGTATTTTCTTTTGACATGAGCTATACTCCCACTCAGAATAGCTACAGGACTTTGATATCATGAATGTTTTATCCTTTTCTGCTCCTTCCCGTGGTACCAGATATACGTACTTCATTAGCAAAAGAAGGAGGGCTCTTATCCTTTACATATCAATTATTTGATCCAATCATTCATCACAGAACAGGACATCAATCCCAAGAGGGGAGAAACCTGGCACAGGTGGGATGTCACTTATTAAAGAAAAACCCAGAACCCTTGATGCCAAGATCCACATGCACTCCTAAGTCTTGGCGAGATAAGTTTTGTGACTGGGGCAGACTTCTCTTCTATATGATAGCACCTACCCACTTCTTATACTATTAGAGAACATCCTCGAAGAAAGTTTGGCAAAGTTACTGTTCTCTTCGTGTTATGGGGCAATGAAAAATAAAAGGTTTAAAGTTGGAAAGGTACTAAAGTAAATACACCAACTAATCAGGCCTAATTTTAGTGATTCTAAGAAACTAATTTATTACAGAGTATGAACAAGATATGAATATGGTGAACAACATGCATTTAGCAAATGAAGCCAAGTTACCTTGTACTCTGGATTATCTCGTTTGCGAAGAAGCTCCATACCAAAAGCCTATATCATAAAAAAAAAAAAAGTTTCAGATTATCACTATTAGCATGATATAATCAGCAAGCAGATGGTTCTTGATCAGGCCAGAATAACTCACCTTCTCGTAAAAATTTATAGAACGATCAAGATCACCAACACGAAGCATAACCTGACAGAGTGGCTCAGGTGTGGGTCCCCTTTCCAACAGTTCAAATTTATAACCATCAGGATCCTCAATAAAAGCAATAACTGTACTGCCACCTTTAACAGGACCAGGTTCTCTGGTCACTTTGCCACCCTTGGCCTTTATGAGTTCAACTGTCTTGGCAACCTAATCAAAAGGGAACACGGAACCTAGTTCAAGTTTTTCAGTAAGCATCAGAACAGCTGGCTGTCTAAGATAGTAAGAAAAGGAATAACTCAAGGACCCGTCATTTTAATCTGACTGCAGTTTTAAGAATAATCAAAACAATTTTAAGAAAGAAAGTTTAGCCATAGAAAATTACATCCTCAACTGCAATGCCAAAATGTCCAAATCCAGTTCCAATATCATAGCTGTCAACTCCATAATCTGGCAGCATTCAACAATTAAAAATAAACACCCAAAAAAAGTACAAAAAATTCGGAGACATCAAGTACTGAATTGTTTTGACATAAGGAATCACATTGTGGCAATTTTAGGAAAGGTAGGGATAATAAGCTCACTGTCTCGGAAAGGCAGTGAGTTCACTTACTGTAAGTGAGTTCTATGACGAAGTGAGAATCCTCAGGTCCATATCCGAGAAAGGCATTTGTATATCTCTCCTCCGGTATGTCACGTTTCCTCAGCAGCTTCATCCCCAGACACTCAGTGTAGAACCTGCAGTCAGCACCATGAGATTGTTGCTTGCTCATCATCATCACAAGCAAAAACAAAGAAATGAGATAAAAACACAACACATACTTTATAGTCCTGTCCAAATCCCCAACGCGATAAACAACATGTAGCATTCTACGCTTGTCCTTTTTAACCCACTCCAACAGACTAGCAGCTGTGCTTGCTTGTGCCATGTTTCCAGCTGTAATGCTTCTACTCTCTCCTCTCCAAATCTTAGAAGAAGCTCTCAAACCGAAGAAATGCGATTGAGGAACAGCTGCATCACCATCACATATCAACAACAAATAAAAGCCCTAGCTTTCAATAAGATCGCTACTAGAGAATCTCCAGAAATGTAAAGATGAATTATCAATTACAAATATATATATATAAAGCAAATTCAACGAATAGTAAGAAACAGATGGGAAGAAAAGAAGAGTATGGTTACCATTGGCAAGATAAGGGAATCTGCGAGAAGAAGGATTAAGAGAAACAAGAGAAGCAGCACAGGTATTGGTAGTATTACAGAGCTTGAACAAAGAAGACGCTGAGGATGGTCTAATTGTGGAGGAAGCCATGGGAGTTATCCTCACCATTAAATTAATTTCTTAATTTTCTATTTAAATGACAAATATATATCTAAGATATATCCCTTTTCTTCTTCAAATATCTAAGGTATCTATCCGCCTTGTTCTGTGCTGGAAGAAACAGGGAGGAGAGGTTTGTGATGGTCAGCGAATAGGAGGAGAGAATAAAGTTAGGATGCTTTTATTTTTTTTTTATTTTTTTATTTTTGCTGTGCTAAGCTGAGGAGTGAAGCGAGCTCAGTCGAGGTTTCTTTACGAAGATTCGGATCGAGGGGGGGCACTGTCTCTTGTGCTGTGCTGTCGGCAGATGGAGTGAGCGTCGATAGTAACGAGCCCACTCCCTGCTTCACGAGCCCACTATCATTTAAAAAAAAAAACAATTAGACAAAATTACCTCTGTAATTGTCAATCGAGTTTAATAAATAATATCAATTAGAGAAAACGGTATAGTAAGGGAGGTCATTTTATCATATTTAAAATTTTATTTTGATTTGGGTTACAATATGTAATTTTTCAAAACTAAATAGGCAAATACAATTTCGAGAGGATAATTTCCACTTTAAATTAAAGAAACTCTCTAGAATTTAATTTATTATTTTTAATATATGTTTAAAGAGTAAAATCACTTTCATAAAATTATCTTCCTCGGGACGAGTTTATAGACGCTAAGATCGGTTTCTTACTTTTTAATTATGTAATATTTTATAAAATTCTTTCAAATTAATTAGTTCTTTTTTTGCGCATGCAACTACATAAAATTTATCAAAGATATAAGAATTTCCCCTTTTTAAAACTTGATTTTCAAATCATAATAATGTTTTATTAAAAAAATCTTGCTACTAATTAAAAAAATATGTTTTATAAAACAAACACATAAATAAAAACATGGAGTTTAAAGCAAAGATAATTTTAACAAAAATTCATAAGAAAAGACTATTAAAATATTTTTATTTTATTTTACCATGAAGATAATTGAACTTTATGGTTCTCGAGAAATCTAATATGATGACAAAGAATTTAATATCTATACAATAAATTTAAAATTCAAGTTAAATTAATATTTTTCACAAGAGTTTGAAAAAATTGAGATTTTAATTATTTATCTAAACCCATAAAATATATTTTTCAATGATTTGAGAATTTCTCAAATCCAAAAACATAATAATAATTTATATTTTATAATTTATAAGTTGATAATTTGTCCATAACTACCCTCAAAATATTATAAAAAATATTTATCATTATTTTATATTTAATGATTAAAAAGCTATATCAATAATAATAATAATATAATTTTATCATCAAATTAATAATTATTATTTTATGATTAAATTAATATTATAATTTTATCATAAAACTTAAAATAAAATAAAATAAAAAAAGGTAAAACCTTTACAGTAATATTTAATCGAACTTTTTGTTTACAATATAAAATTAACTCCAATCTAACGAGTGTCGATCATTTTCATCAACATAAATGCCATGAAATTAAAGAATGTTTTTTATGCCATAACTCATTATAACATGTGCGGTCAGTGATTCGTTCCAAGCTTGGTCATTACTTTGGCATTCTCCAGCTGGCACCATGGCTGCCTTTGCGCGACAACGTTAATATGTAAAAATGTGGTTTACGATCAATAGTTGATATTTATATTACAAAGTTTCATTTCACATATGAGTTTATATCAAGTATTTTTTTTTAATTTATAAAAAGCATAAAAGGACAAATATAAGCTCTGGGAGATTTTTTTTTATTCAAGTTGATTTTAATTTTTAAAATTATATATAAATTTATCATGATTTATAAAATATTTACCAGATAATTTTAGTAAAAAATAAATTAAAAAATAAATTTCACAAATAAAAAAATCTCAGATTGTAATTTTTATACCATCATAATAACTGAAATCCAGATAAAATTAGAAGACTATATTATTTATCTCATCAAACAACATGTTATCTTATTTAAATGAATGGCATGATACAACAAAAATAGATAATAGTTACTTCTGCTAACAAAGCCCAACCTCTTGTTTTATTCTCCTTTTTTTAAAAAAAAAATTAATGTGTTTTTTATTTTTTTATGATTTAATTAATATTACTTTTTTTTATTTTGATTATAAAACCTATTTTAAATATATATATATATATATTTAATTATTTTGTATATATTAATTTTAAAAAAAAATTAACTCATCTATAATTTTTTTTATAGATTTTGTGTGTGGATAAACTTTATTTTTTTAATTAAATTTTTTTTATTTTCATATAATATTTTTAATATATTCAGCCTTGCATGATTTTATTTTTTTTTGCTTAACTTAAAAAATTTAATGTGTATAAGTTTATTTTTATTATTGTTTAATTAAATAAAAAAATTATTTTAATAAAAAAATTAGCAAATATAGATAAATATCTCATATTGCGAGATAAAATATATTAATTTACATGTATTTCTTAGTTTTTTTAGTTATATTTTTGGTTATCATTTGTAATCTTTTTTTCTCTTTGTTTATTAACACACATTACTGTTAATTTATTTGAATATAAATATGCATAAACTTTTTAATCTTCAGAAAAACATATCTAAAAAGTCAATACATATAATTTCTTTTTATTAGAAAAAACACTCACGACAAAGTATAGATCACATTACTAATGTAGTATTAAAAGGTGAGTATTGATTCAAATAATTTTGTTTAATATAAAAACAAAAAAATCAATTTTAAATTTTAAATTCAATTAGGCCAAATAAAAAAAATCAAATCAATTGATCTAGTTCAATCTAATTCAATTTTTTTTTTTAATTTTGAAGAAGTTCAAATGGATAAAAAAAAGGGATCATTTTCACAAAATTCTTTATTTTCTAGATAAAAAATGAATTATTTAGATATGATATACATTTCAGAATTAATTTCTTTCAATTTAATTTCTTATATATAGTTTTTAATTTCTTGTATTTGAAGCTAAAATCAAGCTAACTAATTTTTTTCTTAAATAATTATAACCAGCCTTTTTTTATTTCTTGGGCTGGATTTTTAATTAATTTTGAGTTGTTTGTTTCAAATATTCATAAGAAGTGAGATAAATAAAGAAATAATTTTTGAATAGGTAAAAAGTTTCTTATATGTTTTAATAAAACTATTAATAATATTCTAAAAAAATATGGGGAAAGTATTGTATTTTTTCTCATTATTAATATATTATATTATTATAATTATTATATTATATTATAACATATCCTAAAAAGTCTTGTAGATGTTTTTTTATTATTTTTGTAATGAATTTTTTTTGTTTAAAATAGTTTGTTAATATTAAATTTTTTATTTAGTTATCAAACTTTCATAACACTAATCTCGGGTTTGATGGGTTAACTTGGTTTGTCGAATTAACCCAGAATTTTTTTCTTTTTAATTAATTTTTTGTGTTTAGTGTTAAATTTTTATTTAATTATCAGAAATTTTTTTATTTAATTATCAGATTTTTATAATACATATTCTAGGCTTGATGAGTTGGTTTGGTTTGACAAATTAACCTGGTTAATTCTAGATAAACCTGTTAGATTTTTTTTCTATTTAGTTTCCAACTTTTTATGACGCGGATTCCAGGTTCAATGGATTAACCTAGTTTGAAGGGTTAACCCAGTTAATTTATTTTTTTTATTTATTATTTTTTTAAAATTAATTTATTTAATTATCATATTTTTATAACACGATCCTATAGCTAAACCTACACCCAATGCTTTTGGGTCTGGTGTTGCAATCCAACTCAATTAAACTTAAGTAATGTAAGTTTAATATTATTATTGATATTATAAATATTACTCTTGTGTCAAGTATTGTCGCTAAATCTAAGGCTTTTAAGTATATATTTGCAGGAAGACCTAGCATTTTTAAATTTTAGTATTTTTTTATTTTTTTGTAATAAAAAAATAACCCATGGTGCATGCCTTTTTTTTTCTTTTTAAGTATTTTTCCATGGATTACACGGTGCAATTCGTAGTGAAAAAACTTATGCCTTTAGTTTATTTTTTTCTTCATAATTTCTTAATATTAAATTTTTTTTGTTTGATTATCAAATTTTCATGATACGGACCACATGTTTAATGGTTTAACCCAGTTGATTCAGATTTTGTTTTCATAAGTTTTTTTCTCTTTGCCTTTTACCTTTTTAATTAATCTTTTTTTTTAATTTAGTTTATTAATATTAAATATTTTTTTATTTAATTACTACACTTTCATAATACAAATCTCATGTTAGACGAGTTAACCTAATTTAACGTGTTAACTCAGTTAATTCAAATTTTTTTTCTCGTTAGTTTTTTTCTTTTAATTTTATATTTTAATATTATATGCAATCTACAGTAAAAAAATTGATACCTTTAACTTTTTATTTTTTCTTTTTATGCCTTTCACAGCGAACTGCACAATGCAGTCCACGGTGAAAAAGCTAAAACCTTTTTTTTTAATTAGTTTATTGATATTAAATATTTTTCTATTTAGTTGTCAAGCTTTTATGACATGAATCTTAAATTTCATGGGTTAACTTAGTTAATTTAGATTTTTTTATTAGTTTTTTTTCTTTTTATAAGTTTTTTTTTTGTTATTTTTTCTTTTGAATTAATGTTTTTTAATTTAATTTAGTTCATTGATATAAAATTTTTTTCTATTTAGTCATTGGTTGATGCCTTTTTTTTTTAGTTATCTTCGGTTTGGCTAATTAGAGAAAAAAATTTCTTTTTTTTTTGTTATTTTTATGTCTTGGATTGTGGATTGTACAATGTAGTCCATAGTGAAAAGATTGGTGCCTTTTGTTTGTTTTAATTTTTTAATTAATTTTTTTCATTTAATTTAGTTTGTCAATGTTCATTTTTTTTTAATTATCAAACTTTCATGAGACGGATTTCGGGTTTGACGATTTAATCCACTTAATTATGGATAACCCATCAATTTTATTTTTTTTTAGCCATCAAACTTTCATGACATAAATCCAATGTTTGATAGGTTAACATACTTTGAAGGGTTAAATCAGTTTATTCAAATTTTTATTCTTTTTATTCATTATTTTTTTAAAAGAAAAACTTAGGAATTACAACAATGTTTCTCTACATGGCTTTTTTTTTATTTTTTTTTCAAAATGGTCTTTGTTGATTTTGCTTCATAGTTTTTTATTTAAAATATTATGAATTGTTACAATATTTCCACACATCATTTTTTTTTCTTGCTATAGTGTTTCTCCACGTGTTTTTTTTTTAAATCATCTTTGTTAATTTTTTTTTAATATTGAGTTGGTTAAGAATTCTGCTTTAACTTTCCCTGCATGTTTTTTTTCTATTTTTCTCCAAAATTTTTATCTTTTTTTTGTGTTTTTTTAAAAATATTTTTTTAAAATATGGAGTTGGTTAAGAATTTAGCTTTGTAGTTTTTTCTTTAAAACACCATGAATTGATACAATACTTTTCCATGTGGTTTTTTTTTCTTTTTAAAATAGTCTCTGTCAATTCTATTTTTTTTCATATTGAGTTTGTTGAAAATTGAGTTTCATAGCTTTTTCTTAAACACACTATATAGCTACAATGTTCCCCCATATTATTTTTTTTGTTATGATTTTTTTTAAATTCTCTTTATTGATTTTATTATTTTTAATATCAAGTTGGTTGAGAATTACAATTGTAGATTTCCTCATGAAACATGTATGTTTTTTTTCCCTTTTATTTTTTATGATTTTTTTAATTTAATTTGTTTATTTAGTTTCTTAAATATTTAAGAATTCAGCTTTGTAATTTTTTTTCTTAAAAACATTGGGGATTATAACAATTTTTTCACACATATATATATATATTTATTTATTTTTCTAAACACCGATAACACATAAGTATATCATAAGCCTATGGCATTGCGTCGGCACGTTATCTCGAAAAAGAACAAATACATATAAAAAAAGAAAAAAAACCCTTGAGTCAAATCCATATCCAAGATTATTAAATTTGATATGCAAGTAAGGTTCTAGCCCAGCGGTGAGAGAGGTTTGTCCTCTTCCTCAACACCTGGGTTCGAGTCTTACCATGCACGCCTGTTACCCCCGCGGTGCCTTACTTGTTCACTGGGCTTGCAGGATGTTTAGTGGGCCGTGTGGATTAGTCGTGATGCGCGTAAACTGGCACGGATACCCCACGTAAATAAAAAAAAATTGATATTACAGTTAAACACATTTAAATTTGAGTCATATAAGTTTAATATTATTATTAATATTATTCTTAGAACATTGTAGTTAAACCTAAAACTTTTAAATATAATTTAAAAAAAATTAATATTTTTAAATTTAAATTTTTCATAATATATTTTATATAAAAAATTAAAGCATGACATCTTTGGTCATGTAACTGGCGTGTGTCTATATTATGTCCACTTGAAAAAGGGTGGGTGATAATGAGTGAACGTGGGTGGCGCTCTCAATCTTCTGTTGCGGGCTCTCTCTTGTTCGGGCAGTACACTGAAGGCAGTCGTAGCTGGCGAGAGGCACAAACTTGAATGAATGATTGCCGTGCTTGCTGGATAGATACACGCCCGTAAACACAACCCTTTCACGCACTCCCCTGCCTCCCTTTTCCTCTAGCTTTTGGTATTTGTAGAACTAAACATTCCTAGCTGAACGACAAGCATAGTAATTCATTCATTAATGATAAGGTTAGGCAATTCATGCTGAGGTGATGATTTATCCTACGGGGCTGCTTCGGCCATAGGGTTGCAACGCAATCTATATTTTACGGTTTGTTTATTTTTTATTTAAAATTATTTTTAAAAATTTATTGGACTGTTTTGATTTACTAATATTAAAAATAAAAAATATTATTTTAATTTTTTTAAATAAAAAATATTTTTAAAAATTAATATATTTTTAAATATCATTTTGTAATCTTCTTCCTGAATTACATCACTCAAGATTTGTGTGTTTGGTAGTGTGATAGTGGTTGCTTTTCAAATAATTTTTCATGTTGAAATGAATGTCAATAATATTTTTTTTATTATTAAAAATTATTTTTAATATCAGTACATTAAAATGATTCAAAACGTACAAATCATATTAAATTTTAATAAAAATAAAATATATATTTTTTTAATTTTTTAGAAATACAAGTTCAACTGCGTTTCCAAACAAACCCTAATAATATGGGAAGCGAAGCACGCTCGTTGTTGTGCTATCAATACAACAAATCCTTCACATAAATAGTTTTTTTATTTTTATATTTTAAAAATATTTTTTAAAAAATTTTAAATTTTACTTTGTTTTAAATTAAATTTTATTTTAGTATTTTCAAATTATTTTAATATAATAATATTAAAAACAATTTTTAAAATAAAAAAAATATTATTTTAATATATTTTTAAATAAAAAATACTTTAAAAAAATCCCAACAATTAACCTAAAAAAAATATCAAACTCATTTCACGATATCAAACTTATTTCACCATTTTTTATTATTTGTTTTAGTGGCACTACTATATATATATATATATACACATGTTATGTTATCAAGCCCTCCAAAATACAGAAATCAATTTTCTTTATATGGATTTTAAATAAATTACTTGTAGTCATGCTAGTATGCATGGAAATTTGGTAGTGTGATTGTAATTATTTTTTAAAATATATTTTTAATATTAATATATTAAAATAATCTAAAAATACTTAAAAATATTAATTTAAAATAAAAAAATAAAGAAATTCTTTTAATTTTTTAAATAAAAAAACAAATATATCGAATTTATTTTCTTTTCATAATATTATAAGTAAAACTAAAGATTTTTACATGAAATAATATTAAAAAGCGATCAACAATAAAAAATATAATATTTTTTTTATCAATATAAATATTTAAATCAGTTTATATATATTTTAATTAATTTTATAGGATTTAAAACTAACAATTATATAAATATTAAATAACTATAAGATTTATAAAACTTGAAATAATAATATCTAAAAAATAAATTTAAAATTTAATTAGTCGAATTATACCTAATAAAAAAATATAACTTTAATTAAGGTGGCTAAGAATGTGTCGTGTATTTTAATTTTTTAATTTCTTTTATCGTATTTCCAACAAAGAAATTGCTTAACAATCATTTAAGCAAAGCAAACTCGCCACCGAGTCATCCAGCGACGCTTTCCTGTCAAGGTGACAAGGCACCAAATAACAGGAAGAAGAATATATTTTTATTTTTTTTCCCCTTTGGTAAATGCAATCCACAAGCAAATTTTAATCAACAGCGCGTGTGACATGACCTGACCTCAAAAAAGCTGCCTCTATCCACACATGCACTGTTACGTCCAAATCAACGTCGTGTCATTTATACATTCATTCATTCATCACAACGCCCCCCTATCCTACGCGCTTTGCATCCCCCCATTCCATCCCTGTTTGTCGAGGCAGTTCTCACCCTCATACTATTCCTTTTCTGTCACTTTGATTCCTGTACTATAAATATATGCAAATATGTCCCTTAAACCACAATTTCTTTTACTATTCTTAGCATCATTCCCATTTTCTTCCTCGAAGTAGACTTCATTGTTATACTTGTCCCATGGGGGAGTTAGTTTGCTGCATTCACTAATGATGTAAAGACTAGCTTGTTTCGCTTTTACTTTTTCAAATTGCATAATTTTACATGTGAATATGAAAAGAAATTAAGTTATTCTAGATTATGTTCTTAGAAAAACACCAAATCAAATGAAATTGGATGGAAGGATGGGCGTTGCCATGTAGATTAAGGGATCTAATTGCAATTTATTACTATACAAGGTCTAATATGAAGAATCTAGAAGAATACATGGATGAAAATCGGCATTAAATCCCCACTCTCCCTTCACTCAGAGAATGCGAAAACAACCCGAACCAAACACCTGAAGCGCATTACGCACCCTGCACTTTCTACTCTCATCCAGCTAAAATAAGCAGTTTAATCCCAGCAAAAAACAGTCACAATAAACCACTGACCGGTGATCACTCCCCAGAATCCATCCAGTTTTCTCCTTGTCTGCTAGCATTTCCTTCTTCCTTTTTTTATGACCACTCACTGCTTTACTACTTTCACTCCCCTCATCATTTTTATTTCTATTATTATATTACAACAAATAATAATAAATTTATATACCGTAACGGTTGTTCCTCTTTCCTTTCTAGCTGATTCCAGATCGAGAATAAAAAAGTTTGGAAAAAAAAATCAGAAGTTGATTGATGAATCTTGAGTAATGGGCTGCGTCTACTCGCGATCCTGTATCGGCGAGGTCTGCATACCGAAAGACCTGAAAGCAAAGAACCAAAACCACCAAGAAACCACTCAGAAAGCTGGAGAGATTCCAGTCTTCTCCCCTGCCACATCATCTTCATCACACGAATCCGAAACTCGTGACCACATCAACCAATTAAGCAACCACGAGTTAGGAATTGCAGGACTCTCACGTGTCTCCTCGCAGTTCCTCCCTCCTGACGGATCTAGAACCGTCAAAATCCCATCAGCAAACTACGAATTAAAATACTCCTACCTCTCGCAGCGAGGGTATTATCCTGACGCCTTAGATAAAGCGAATCAGGATAGTTTCTGTATCCACACTCCATTTGGTGCAAGTCTGGATGATCATTTCTTCGGTGTTTTTGACGGGCACGGGGAATACGGTGCTCCATGTTCGCAGTTTGTTAAGCGGAAATTGTGCGAAAACCTGTTACGGAACGGGAAGTTCCGGGTGGATGCTGTAGAAGCATGTCACTCTGCGTTTTTGAGCACGAATTCGCAGCTACACGCGGATAGTTTAGATGATACTATGAGTGGGACCACTGCTATAACTGTTTTAGTTAGAGGGAGGACGATTTACGTGGCGAATTCGGGTGATTCGCGTGCTGTTATAGCCGAGAAAAGAGGGAATGAGATAGTTGCAGTTGATTTGTCGATTGATCAGACTCCATTTCGTGTTGATGAGCTTGAGAGAGTTAAGCTTTGTGGTGCCAGAGTGCTTACATTGGATCAGATTGAAGGGTTGAAAAATCCTCATGTTCAGTGTTGGGGAAATGAAGAGGGCGATGATGATGGGGATCCGCCCAGATTGTGGGTCTCGAATGGGATGTATCCAGGGACTGCATTCACTAGGAGTATTGGGGATTCGATCGCCGAGAGTATTGGTGTTGTGCCTAACCCTGAGATTGTTGTTCTGGAACTTGGACCTCAGCATCCTTTCTTCGTGCTTGCTAGTGATGGAGTTTTTGAGTTTTTGTCTAGTCAAACTGTGGTTGACATGGTAATTTTCCTTTTCTTGTTGTGTTTTAAGAAATCTGATGCTGCAAAAACGATACCGCTTCAGTTCCTTATTTCGTATACAATTGCAGTTACTTATTCTGCTTATAAATCTCCAGGTTGCAAAATATAAAGATCCACGCGATGCCTGTGCTGCAATTGTGGCTGAATCATATCGACTTTGGTTACAGTATGAAACTCGTACAGATGATATCACAGTGATAGTTGTGCATGTTAATGGTCTAACTGAAGTAGGTGGACTGGACTTGTTGCTTACATCAATTCTCAAACTCTCTTTCTCCTACTATTTGTTTCTTAACTCTTCAATTTTCTTTTCTTCTCATCTTTTTCCTACTGTCAGAGTTCTGTCAGTCAATCTACAATAAGTCCAGGGGCTTTACGACCACCTGTTCCGCAAATTGTTGAGGTAACAGGATCAGAATCACCTGCAAACTTTGGGTGGAATGCTAGGAACCCTCGCGTGAGGCATGATTTGTCACGGGCACGCCTCCGTGCCATTGAGAGTTCACTTGAGAATGGGCAGCTCTGGGTTCCTCCATCTCCAGCCCATAGGAAAACCTGGGAAGAAGAAGTAAGTATTATTTAGTACCTTATCTACTCTTGCATTTGAAGTGAACTTGTGTAAGAGAGAAGTGGTACTGTTCTTTGGGAGTTTTCAAATGGAATATCCATGGGTGCTAAGTTTTTACTTATTCATATGCTACAGGCACACATTGAGAGAGCATTGCATGGTCATTTCCTCTTCCGAAAGCTTACTGATACTCAGTGTCATGTTCTATTGGATTGCATGCAAAGAGTTGAAGTTCTGCCGGGAGAAGAAGTTGTTAGACAGGTTAGTTTGTTCCTTGTTTCCTCTTTTAGTTTGGAGCAAAACTTTTACGGAGTTCTTTAGCTGACTGAATGAGCTGGAATTATCATAGAAGAATATATGATCACTGTAATGGATATTTTTTTGGTGTAATGGAATGTTGGTCACCATTTCTTGATCATATCCTCCTTCATTTCATTATATCACATGCTGTTGCATTCTATTAGACATGCTATAAGATGCATGAATGTGTTAATCGAAGGAAGATATGAATCTGAAAGCATTTTCAGTACCTGGTTAGCATTGTAAAATTCGTGAACAAAGCTTTTAAATGGTCAACCTACTCCAGAAAACAATGCTTGAAACATAGAGCTGCCTGCAGTCTTCCTGATATGTTTTTCTAGGTCCAGACAATTGCAAATGGAGCAGGTAATTGCTATTTGATACTGGCCTTACGTTTGCATGGTTGAACCTAAACAAACTACCAAATGCAAGAAGTACAGAATGTCTTCTTGAGTGCCAGCCAATCCGGGTGGAGTTTTATTGTGACTGTAGAACTTTAATGATGGTCATGATTGGCAGGGTGGTGAAGGTGATTGCTTTTATGTTGTTGGCAGTGGAGAATTTGAGGTGTTGGCAACTCAGGTTTGCATTTCTATCTTCATTAAACTGTCAACATATCTTTCTTTTTTGAGGTGAATGGATTGGTAGCTGATCATTCTATGTGATGTCAGGAAGAGAAAGATGGAGCATTGCCTAGGGTTTTGCAGTCCTATACAGCAGATAAGTTATCGTCTTTTGGAGAGCTGGCGTTGATGTGAGTTAAAATTCCAATTGCTTTTGTACTCATGCTCTATGATATTTCCGTTGTTGCAAAATGTTCTTTGATTTTTTTCATAAGCAGGAAAAAAAATGGAAGTCAACTGAACAGGTTCTCAAGCAATTGATCTCTGTTTGCTTTGTGATTGTAAACTTGTAAAACTATGTTTCAAATTGTTACAAACACTTGCATAATTGATTCAATACTCTTAGTAACCTGAACTCTTCCCTCTCTTTCCTTTATGTAGGTGCATGATGTGATATTCTGTGAATTTGTTGATGCATTCCTAACGGATTAAAATGGTTTTATTTCCTTATTTATTCTTTAAATGATAATCCTTGTTATACATGGAAATGCAGGTACAATAAGCCTCTCCAGGCCTCTGTTCGTGCTGTGACAAGTGGAACGCTGTGGGCTCTAAAAAGAGAGGATTTTCGAGGAATACTGACATCAGAATTTTCTAATCTGTCATCCCTGAAGTTGCTTCGTTCTGTTGATTTGCTTTCTCAATTGACAATCTTGCAGCTTAGTCATATTGCAGATACTCTTTCTGAAGTTTACTTCTCAGATGGCCAAACCATAGTTGATATGGTAAACTTGTATGCTTGAATATGTTTTTCTTACACTGGTTTCATTTTGATTTATGTTTCTTGAACACGTATTTGCAGGATGAGGGTCTCTCTGGATTACACATCATCCAAAAAGGACAAGTGAGAATTACTTTTGATGGGGACTTATTAAGTTGTCCAAATGTTGGAAGTCTGAAGTCTGAAAATCAAAAAGAGGATGATTATCTGCACTGTGGTAGCAAGCTATCCTTAGAGAAGAAAGAGGGAAGCTATTTCGGTGAATGGGAACTTCTTGGTGAACATTTTGATTCTGTAAGTGCAGTTGCTATTGGTGAATGTGTGTGCTCTGTCTTGACAAAGGAGAAATTTGATTCAGTTGTTGGCCCTTTGGCAAGGCTTTCCAAGGGAGAGGAAAAGTACGTTATAATTTCGAGTATGGAATTAAGTACCTGAAAGAAACTATTTTTCTTAATTGACATTCATAGTCTCTCTCTCTCTCTCTCTCTCTCTGGAACTTTTTATTCCTCAAAGGAAATTTTTTCGTGTTTTTTCTTAATTGACATCATTTAGGTCAAGGAGCTCTTCTTTGAATTTTTTCAAGGAATCTGCTGAAATTACCAATGTTGCAGCTCCTCTTGAAATTAGGCTATCTGATCTGGTGAGAGATGTTCTGTCTGTTGCTTTGCTGCTGATATTATACTTAATAGAGATATTATCTGGACATAGTCTAATAATGTTATCTGTATAGGAGTGGAGCCATTCTTTATATTCCACTGATTACAGTGAGGTTGGGCTTGTAAATTTGAGGGACTCAGGTTGGTTGCTCTATTCATCTTTAGCTCCCTCTTTTAGTATCCCGCACCATTTTCACTTCCATCAGTCATTGGCCAATTGTTTGATTGGCTAGGTTTGAAGCATAAACAAGTGTAAGGTTGCATATAATTTTTAGGGTAAATTACAATAACCACCTTGAGGTTCTGAAATTACAAAGACCACCTCAAAGTTCGAAATTTGACAGAAATACCCTCCATGAGGACTATCCTCAAGAAAACCTTTTAAAATCTCCTCTTGTGCCCAAAATGCTCTTACTATTTTTAAAACCCCTTTAGCAGTAAGGGCATTTTGGGCACAATTTTTTTTTATTTTTATAAATTTTTTATAATATCTTCAAACCTTTGGGTGTTCTATGTAATTTGAAGATAAGCAAATTTGACACGCACATACTTTTCCAACCTTCATGACTATACATGCTTGCATGGAAAGGGGCTGACGAAAATACCAGGTGTGCTATGGTGTTTATGGGAATCACACAGATTCTTATGAAATGCACCTTTTTTGTTCTTTCAGAAAATCTGCTTAGTTTGAAAAGGTTTTCAAAGCAGAAGATCAAGACTCTGGGAAAGGAGGAGCAAGTTTTGAAAGAGAAGAATCTTATGAAGAGTTTGGGTACTTCAGCTTTTGTGCCTGAGGTTCTATGTACCTGTGCAGATAGAAGACATGCTGCCATATTGCTAAATACATGCCTTGCTTGCCCATTGGAATCAATACTTCACACAGCACTTGATGAACCATCTGCACAGTTTTGTGCTGCCACTGTTGTTATTGCCTTGGAAGATTTGCATAAGGTTTCTTGTCTAAAAGCATTTCTTCATCATTTCCCTGTTGAATTCCTGATGTTGTAGTTTAGATATGATTAATGAAGTCTTTTACCTGAAGTAGTTGCTCAGATATGATTATTACAGGTTTTTACAGTGCATCTGTGTTTCATTTGTTTTCAGAATGGTGTTCTCTACAGAGGGGTGTCTCCTGAGGTCTTAATGTTAGACCGAACAGGATATATACAGGTTGGTTCTGGATTATGTTTCACCTGACATCATGTTCTTAGATATTCAGATCAGTTTCATGCTACTTTACTGTAAACTTTCTTCCATTACTTATGAAGGAAGGTGAATTTCATGAATTATGCTTAATTGTTTTATTCTGTTGTCTTGTAGCTAGTAGATTTCAGGTTTGGAAAGAAGTTGTCTGGTGAAAGAACATTTACAATTTGTGGAATGGCAGACTCTTTAGCTCCTGAGATAGTTCAGGGAAAGGGGCATGGTCTTCCTGCTGACTGGTGCTGATCCATCATTTCATACCTAAAATAGAACTTTGGTTTAAATATAGCAACTGCTTTATTTAGCATCCAAAAGGAATCTTTTATGGATTGTTTGTGTTTGCTGTTTTCTCTTCTGTTACCGAAGTGAACATATTTGGTCATGTTAATCTAAAATTATATAGTGCTAAAGCTAGCCATTTAGTGCAGAACAGTCATTTTAGTTTAACTTAATTGATTATATGTTCAGGTTAGCTGCTATTATGAGAAGTAGACATGGACATTATTGTGTGCAATCAAATACTTTATTTCCTTACGTATTTTTTGAAGATTTTGTGAATGACTATCGGTAGTATTTATTTATGTAAGTCTGAGTTAAGTGATCACCCTGTGTTTTCGGGAAGAGTTAATGGAAATAGGAAACTAGGATTCAGTATGCCAAGAATATGGTAATTCTCATAGTTGTTCTGAACTAAAATAAAGAAAATAAAATTTAAAATTATGTAAATAAACAAAACAATCATTCAGGTATATGAATGAATGAGGACTAACACTCATTATTCCTGTATTTTATACGCTAATGGCATTTAGCACTACAATGAACCTTGCAGTTCAATATGAATTTAAGTAGACATAATCAACTATTTGCACATGTTTTTTTCAATATGAGCATGTGCATGAGAGGAAAAAATGGAAACGAGAGTCTTGCTCTTCTCGTGGAGCACAGTGTGAACTCTACATATTTATAGTTCAGTCCATGGGTAATGTTTATGGTAATTGAAGGTGTGCGTGTTCCAACCATGCCTGCTGTTTATGGTGATTCTGTTTCCTCCTTTTCCATTGAATTCTGGTTGAAATATCTGCAACAGCTTTTAACTTTTGACTGTGGTTGTGCAGGTGGGCATTGGGAGTCTTGATCTATTTCATTCTGCAAGGTGAAATGCCATTTGGGTCATGGAGAGACAGTGAACTTGATACATTTGCAAAGATTGCGAAAGGACAGCTAAATCTTCCTTCTAATTTCAGCCGTGAAGCTGTTGAGCTCATCACCCAGGTCTTGTTGAGACTGTTTAAATTCTCTCTTTCATGATTTTTCTTTCTTTTCATGCAGTAAATTGTTAAAGCCTCAGATTCTTACTTGTGTATAAACCTCTTCAGTTGCTTGAAGTTGATGAAAGTTCAAGACTTGGAAGCCTAGGTCCTGATTCTATAAAAAATCATCCATGGTTTGGTGGTATTGACTGGAAAGGGATTAGAGATAGAAGCTTTCCTGTTCCTCGTGAAATAACCTCTCGGGTTGCCCAACATTTGGAAAGTCACTCTGTGGAATGCACTGCTCCTCTAACTTCTCAGTCACAAGATTTAGACGATCTCAATGCTCCTGAATGGCTTGATGATTGGTAGAAAAATAATTGACATGGGATTTCCATTTCTCCACTACTCTCTGGGATGGAGCTCTCCTCTCCAGTGAGACCAGCTTTTGGGTGTTTGAGTACACTTGAGAGCCTAGAGATTGCAGAAGGTGTGCACAGAATGAAAAGTGAGCTTTGCGCCTGAACTGGCTCAGAGTTCTCCAGCCCTTTTCTGGTCAAAGTACTTGACTATGATAGCATCAGCAAATAATATCATATGGTGGGTAGTTACACTAACCAATTCAATGGAGAGGTCAGTTAATAAGCTTTTCTATATGTTAATCGTGTATTTTCTTTCCCACTTCAGTAAATGTGTATATATGTAAATGAGAGAGGGTTTTTTTCTCCTATAACGAAATATAGCTTCCCACTTTATTCTTTATATGGCTTTTGATTTCACTGGCTTGGAAACATGGCTTTGCGGGAGGTTCTCTCTCTTATATTCTTTCATTAATAGCTAATGTGGAATGTATTTTTACTGTTGAGAGCTGCTTCATGGATAAAACTCAATTGATTGAGATAAATGAACATGGGGAAACCTTTTTTGAGAGTGTTGTTACGTTTATTAGGGCGTTGGCTGAATCTGTCAGCCCTCTCTTTTTTCCGCCGAAATTTATATATTCTCCACGTAAATCCCATCTATTTTCATTTCCAATAAGCCTGCAAATGCAAATTCAATTGTTTTACAGTAGTGTCTGTGTGCGCGTGCGTGCTTGGAAAGACACTGTTCGGCTGGAAATAATCCTCTCATTGATCGGAACCTATGGTGGAGGCCTCGCAGGGAAAACGTTATGAGATTGTGTCTGAAAGCCCTTGATAGCTCTGATAGTTTTTGTTTCTCAATTGACATGGATATCCCTTGCGGTGCTGAAATCTATGCGCCGCCCTAGAATGTTCGAAACCAGCAGCAATGTATGGTAGATATGGGTTAAGATTGATAGTGATCCAGAATAAGTGGATGATAAGCTAGAAATTGGTCGGCCAATGGATTTGTTACATAGGCTATAGAGATGAGGGATGGAGGGTCCTCAACGCAGTCGATTTGTCAGTTTGGGTTACGGGTGAATTATTTCCAAACAACATGAGGAAGAAGACAATAAGAGTTGCTACGAGGGCCCCAAAGCCCTGAAAGGAAATGCTGGGCTGTAATTGTTACTTGCACTGCTGCTGAATGTCACGAAACTTCTTTTTTCTTTTAGGGGTGCTTGGTGGTGTTGGTTTTTATTTATTTATTTTATTTTAGGTGTTTTTTAAAAGTATTTTTGGTTTAAAGAAAATATTAAATTGATGAATTTTTTTAGTTCTTTTTGATGATTTTGATGTTAAAAATAAAAAAATCTAAAAAAAATAATATTTAGATGTATTTTTAAATGAAAAGCTATTTTGTAAAGTATTTTACACCACAATACTAAATATGTTTTGTGAGGGCAAGTCTATTTTGGTAATCAATGTGCTATTCATTTTCCATATATATATATATATTATCATAAAAGGTGGTTTTAGTGACTAGAAAATTAAGGTTTAAGTTTTTAAACTCTAAAAAACTAAATTTCAATTATTTTTCATCTAAACACGTGAAAAAAACCATTTCATGAGCCTTTATAACCTTGTTTCCAACAACAAATCACATTCTAAATAACTAATAAGTTAAAAAACAAATAAAATTATTTTTTTTGAAGCGTCTAATCTACCTTTTCTAGCATAATTAAAGATAAAAATCACTTATACTAAGTATTTATAGAAAATATGAATTTATAGATATTAAAATCAAAAGTTAATAGGAACTAGAACCAAATTACTTAGGAGTTTTCTCTCTTTTTAAATTTTTCAGTGACTCTCGTTTTTATTTTTTAATATTCAGGAACTACAATATAAAATAAATAAAGTTAAAAATTTAAATGAATAATAATATTTAAAATGAAGAGATCAAAAAATAAATTTACATGCCTTTTGAACAATAAACATGTGGAAGAGGTTGTCTTTAAAAAAAAGGAGGAGGCATGTTGTTGACTCAAGAGGAACCTCGCCATGCAGGGACTTTTAAAATGGGAAAGTGACGCTGTGTTCTATGGATTGCCGGCACACGTTGACCTTAAAATGGGTTTTCTTTCCCTTCACTAAATCACAAATCCTAATAAATTCTTTTCTCGCAAAAAATAAAAATAAAAAAATAAAACTTGAATTCATACAAGTAATTAGATAACAACTAGTGGGAAGAGAAGCACATCTCCTCCATAAAACTAAGCCATTAAATCATAATGCGGACAAAGTCATGGTTTAATTGTTCTTAGCAGTTGAAATTAGACTGTCATGATGTATCAAAACATCTAATATGCTCGGGAAGTAACAAGGTTTTTTCTTTTTGATGATTAAATAGAAATTCATCATATGTTTATATTAATATTTCTTTTTTGAAGATTAAAGAAATTGATGATCGGTGATAAAAGAACCAATACCCGTAAAATATTTTTTTTTTGTTATTTAGGAATTTTTTAATAATAAAGTTAATATTTTTTAATAAAAATTATAAAAAATGAAAAAATAAAATATAAATTATTAAAAATAAGAGTGTTTGTTTTTATAAATTAATTATATATGATAAATGCTCTGTAAAATAAAAATATAAATAAAAAAATGATAAACAGATTGATTATGAATTTAAACAAATTAAGCTAATATAAAATCTACACCCAAATATATAATAAAATGTGCGAGGGACAAAAACGATTCAAGGCAAGAAAACAGACCCAGCTCTTACATCAACAATGGCCAACAACAAGCAAAAGTCCAGTGCCTTCCGTTCTGGCACCAGCAATTTTGGACAGGCCACCTAATATAATATTATAGTTAACTAACTACTTTAGTTATGCTTGGGTACGGGTTGGATATTTTTAACTTAACAAAATCATTTTGAATATATAAGATCTTTCAAGGTTTTTTTTTACCTAAAAAATTTAATTTAATGTATGTATAATTAAATAAATTAAAAATAATTTATTTTAATAAAAAATTAAAGATAAATCTAAAAAAAATAAAAGACAGATATAAATCAAGATATTTAACTTCATAGTATAGGTTATTTACCTGATTGTATTTAATAAATTTATTTATTTATTTGATTAAATTATAATAAAAATAAATACACATATAAAATTAATTGAAAAAAATAAAAGAAAAAGAAAGCATATTATGCAAGGTTGTGATATTAGATATATTATTTATTTTTTTGTTTTTAAAATAAAATTCATTTACATAAAACATAAAAAAATTACAGATAAATTAGAATAATTTCTTCAAAAATCAAATAC
The DNA here is from genome assembly GCA_015708895.1 of Populus ilicifolia. NCBI lineage: Eukaryota > Viridiplantae > Streptophyta > Magnoliopsida > Malpighiales > Salicaceae > Populus > Populus ilicifolia. The sequence continues at coordinate 279,979 of SRLM01000675.1, forward strand.
GCAGTAAAATAATTAAAAAATATCTAGTTAAAAAAATAAATAAAATAAAAAATATGAGAAAATAAGTATTAATTTAAATATAACTTAAAAAACCCTTTAAGAAAGTATATATTAAAAAAATTAAAAAAAATTTAGAAGTTATTGTACCATGAAAGCTAGGCTAACGTGCATGGCCTACATGGAAAGGGAGCATGTGTCTCAGATTTTGTTTTTTTTTTTTTTACTTCTAATAAGGTGGATGTTCATTCCAATTTATTTTGAAATATTTGTTTTTTTTTTGAATTTTATAATTATTGTGATTGGAAAATCAAGACTTATATAATATTTTGATATCAAAATTTATTATTTTTCAACCTATTATTAACTCAAAACACTATTATCGTGGCTAATAGACCCAAACTAAATAGCCATTCACTCCAGTATTAAGTTTATTGATTTTTTTAATTGAAAAGATAAAATAATAATTATACTTTTATAATGAACAATAATTTACATCTAGGTATACAGTGAACTCACCATGCACCTCAGTTTTTTGGTCCTCATTGTTGAGAAGAAACTCTACATTAATCAAATTATAGTTAATAAAAGCTATATGTTAGGGGTTCGTTTGATAGTACAGTGAGATGCAGTTGAAATTATATTTTGCCCTGACTATAATTTTAAAATTATTTGGTTAATTAATACATATATAATTTTATAAAGGTGTCACTGAAGACTCTTTTGTTTTAAAAGCCTATAATTTATAGTTTTTATAAATCTATATCTTCAAATTACAACGCAAGAACTACTACAATATCAACTACATTATATAACTTATGGGACTGCACATCATTATGATATTAACGTGAAGTGGTAATGATATTAGATGGTTGGCAAGCATGTGTTTGATAATGTTGTGCATGACCCTTTTAAATTAAAATAATATTTTTTATATTAATATATCAAAATAGTTAAAAAAATCTATAAAGTTATTTTTTTCAATTAAAAATCAATTTAAAAAACAAAAACAAACAAAATCAAGGTCACACACCCTGCCACGAATATTTTATAGCCAAGTTTCGCATTGAGCGAAATAGTTAAAAACATTTTCGTGCTGGGTCAATCATAATCTTTGCATCTCTTAAAAAATTATATTTAAAATAAAATTTTCAAAAATTAAAAGTATTATATATATATATATATTCATGCACGTTACCTTCAATAATCACTGTCGAACCTAGAATAAAAAATAAACAATCACTTGCGTAAGAAACATGTCAATTAGCAGTTCTAGTTTTTCCAAGGGTTCATCTGATCCTTTATCCTTGATACCCCTTGCAATCTAATTATGGATTTATATTAAAAATTAAATCACTTGCAGATGCAACTACTGAGGTTAAACTTTCCATTTTTTTTAAAAAAAACCCCACCAATATCCAGACAGAGAAGACGAAGTGTCTTGTTGATCAAGATGCTTTCTTTCTAATGGGCAGAGGTGAGCATTGATTCCTGGACTGTTTATACCGCGGACCACCTATATTTTTAATTAATATTCTTTTAGTATTTTAATATACCAATACCCAAAACATTTAGAAAACTGATAGTCTGATTAATTTCATGTTATTTTTTTTATAAATATTCTGAATAATTCTATTAATACAATGACCACTGCTGTTAAAGTTTAAAAAAAAATTGATTCAAAACCATAATATAAGTGGTTTAATAATAAAATTTGAGATTAAAAAGTTTTTTTTGGTTTTAAATTCGAATATTATAATTGCTAATATAATAATAACTAAGAGTTTATATAATTATTACTTTTAATATCTGTAAAAATAGTTAAAATACATAAAAACTAACTATTATGTATATACAATTTAATACAAGAAAATTGGAATCTTCGAAACGTAAACGAGGGGCATACCAACACAGCAATCAATTATGAAAGAAGGAAGCATTTTAGGGCTTGACCTAGCGGTGGAAGAGGCTTGTCTTCTTCTATTGTATCTGGGTTCGAGCTTTGGCGTGCATGCCTGTCACTCCCGCGGTGCCTTACATGCCTACTGGGTTTGTAGGGTATTCAGTGGGCCGTGGGGATTAGTCGTGGTGCGCGTAAGCTGGCCCTGACACCCCACGTAAATTAAAAAAAAAAAATTATGAAAGAAGGAAAAAAGAAACACACATGGATGGATGATTGACACATCATTAACTAATTAGCAAACTGGGCTCGAGTTCATGTTAATTCATGAAAATAAAGAGAAATTTCTATGTATTCCTAAAGAAAAATTCATGCGCAAATGAAACTTTTTTTCCCGATGGCTTACATTTAAATTCAGTATCTGCAAATCTCACCAAATCCCAAGAACCTGAAAAATGTGAAGATCGTGGAAAGTAAAGAGTAGAAAACAGCAGATGAAAATAAAGATTTATGTTTTATACATCTAAAGTGTGTCTTGTGTTTTCAGTTTGTTGAATCCTTCTTTCTCTATTGGCAAACCACTGAACTGTTCTTCTGGCAATTGGCAACCAAAGCTGCCTCTGTCTGTCTGCCTGTGCATTACTTCCAGCCTGTGAAGACACTCTGTTAATGGTGTCCTTGAGACCAAAGCTTCTAATCCTAGAAAAAGCAGTGATCTCAGATACCGATCTTCTGTCAGTTGAATTTATAATCCTTGATGTCTGACCTAAAATCCCTTTTGATTCTGATGTTGAAGGTTGACCTTGAATTGAAATTGGAGATTTTTTGTTGACCGGACTAACCTTGCTTTCCAACAATCTTTTCATTTCTATTTCTTCCTTGATCTTCGAAACTTTCTCATCTTCCGTGCCTCTATTGGCTGTCCATTCCTCATCCAAATCGAGAGTATGGAACCTGTTGCTGGACATATCATGGAGCATCTCTGAATTCAAGAACATGAGGTCTGAAGAACTAGCACTGCTCCATCTATTCTTCAAGACCACATCAGATACAATAATTTTGTGCTTCAACTTATTGAACATCTTTTGATCGTTATCACTGCCTTCAACTTCTTCTTTGATCCATATTTCTTCTTCCTTGCTAACATTTCCACTTTTACGGAAGCTGCTTCCGACGCTAAATCTCGATGACCCTTGACGATTTTCCTCCCTCTGGACAAACAACTCCACGTTTGAGTCTGCTCTAAGCTCTGATTGATTCCCCAGGTATCGCATGCTATTCGAATAAGTGAAGATTGTCGGGTCCTCAGGATTGACCTTTCTTCTGCAGAGAGGGCAGCTTGAATGTTTTTCGAGCCACTCATCGACGCAGTTAATGTGAAAGGCATGCTTACATTTCGGCAGCAACCTGAGAATTTCAACATCTTCAAATTTTGAGAGGCAGACTGCACATTCAAGCCCTTCTCTTGATCCTTTAAGAGAAGTAAATCTGAAGAAAGGAAGCGACTCTATCACTGTCTTATCGATCCCAGAGAATCGAGATGCTGATCTAGTGAGTGCCGGACCATTTTCTGAACCACCGTGAACAAGACCTCCCCTGTGGCAGAACTTCGCATAGAGGAGGAGGATAAAAGTTAGCGAAAAGATGAGGAAGAGAACTCCTATAACAACAGCAAGACTGGGTCGGAAATTCGAGACAGCATCCTGTGAAGGTCCATTCCCCTGGATGAAAGTATTCTGTGCTTGGACTCGGAAGAGCACAAATAGGAGTTGCAAAGTGATAAAACTTGATTGATTCATGGTAAAATCAAAGCATCAAAAGTGATTTCCGAGAATTCGATGTTTTTCCTGCAAGCATTCTGCCAGAGGAGCAGCAGTATCTTGTGGGTGCAAAGCCAATGGGGCAGCTTGAGAAGCATAGTCCTATGAAATAAAAAAGGTGCGAGTGACCCCAGTGTGGCGTATGGTATTTATCTAGTTTGGCAGTTTTCTTGCGAAGCAATTCATGACATGTCTTCATTTCATAAACAATTTTTATATTGTAGTCTAAGTTTTTAAACTTTGAAATGCAGTAGTGACGACAAGGTGGAGAGGCTTGTAATTTTATGAAACAGTTTTGGCTGCTGCCTTGGTGGTCATCTTCCTGTGCATTTCCTTTTTCTTTTCTTTTTTAGTTGGTGTCTTTGATCTTGACACTATCCATAGTTTATTCATTAAAATATTATAACCAATACCGCATACAATGATGCAATAATTAACTTTACCGTAATGTGATATTTTTATTTGCTAACATCAATATTCAGTTAATTTACGGCTAATTTATATACATTTTATTTAATTTTATAGATTTTGAAATTAATAATTACGTAAATTTTTAATAGTTCTGAGATTTATAAGGCTTGAATTAATATTATTTTTCTTTTTAAATTTTAATATTAACCTGTATTTAATGAAGTTTTTTTTATCAGGTGAACTGTTGCTGTTACCGTAATTTACATTGAAAACTATATCTATGACATTATGTAAGTATCATTAGTATATTTTGAAACGCAAAGCCAGTTGTTGATAGGACCATCGAGGTCACTTCCAATTTGCTTCATTAATTACTGCAATTTACAAGTCAATGTTTGTTGTGTAGGAAAGCCAGCAAAGTCAAGGAGATGGCAAGGAGGTAGGTGTTTCACTGCATTAAAGCTATTTTAGTTTTATGGTTGTATTATTTTTTAAAATATTTTTTTTATATAAAGATTTTGTCAATAAATAAATAAAAAAGCTTAGAAATTAAGGAAAAGACCACAATAACACATACTTAATAACACAAGCGACACATAGAATGACAAAATAAACTTTGATTTTTCGATTATAAGATTGTGTAATCAAATTTTTATTTTATCAAGCTGAAAAAACAAGTAAATATATAAGCATATCTTTAATATATTTGAAATAGAAATAAAAATTAGTGACTACAACACAATATAATTAAGAATTAATAATCTAAAAATGTTAATTGTAAAACAATATGATAGAACAAGAAAGATTTTAGAAGCACAAGAGCATCAATAATTAGAGTTGATAAACAAAATAAAACATTTGAGAAATTTAAAAGGAAAAGAGATGGTTATTGTTGAAGAAAACCGAGACACTCCAAATCCTAAAAAACATGGTTATCTATTTCAGAATCTTAAAGAAAACACCCCCTCACAAAAAAGTTATGAAAATCTTGCTGAGATTTGAAATTAAATCATGCTGAGATTGGAAATTAGAGCCTAGAACTAAAATTAAAAGTAAAAAAAAAAACAAGGTAAGCTAAAAACAAAAAAATCAATGGTCAGGATCTATTGTATCATCGAATCATGTTGAATATTGTATCAAAGTCTTAAGATTATAAGCTCATCAAATTTAAGCATTGTACTTGAAGACAGCCTCTTCCCTTTATTCCTTATTCTTTCAAGTGCAAGACATGCATGTACTGTTTGATTTGTCATTAGTCGACTATATTCATGCTGAGGTAAGCTAAGATTATAATAAAGTCAAGGTGAAAACAGTTGTTCTGCTCAAGTGGAAATGGTCAAGAAAACCTAGCTTGTTAAGGAACATGATTGTTGTCTTTGCTAAAGCATACTTTCCATACCCTTTTTAGGAGAAAACAATCTGCAAGGAATAAACACAGACACACCAGACCCGGCAGTGTTTCTCAAGTAGGCACATGGAGGATAATGGCCAGATTTCTTGAGAAGTCAAAGGCACAAAGCGTTACAGGTAACATATATATTTTGGTTATTCTCAACGCATTTTTGTTTAGCCGCCTGCAGCAAAGAAAAACATCACAACTGCTCCAATCCAACATGAAGAATAAAATACAGATTAGTTTGTTGGTGAGGATCTTGATGTTTATAGCAATATCTAAAAAATCCATCAGTGACATATTCTTCTCTGATAAAATTAATCTATGTTCTACAGCTGTTATGACGGTGAGAAAGCCATCTGTATCTGTGGAACCATAGCCAGAAAACCTGCAATACTTTTTCAGGGTGCAGAAACTTCAATTTTATTTTCAATGGTAACTGAGTTCACTTTGTTTCCTCGAGTTTGAAATGAACATGTTCAAAATTCTATGAGATACGGGGCTTAAAATGGACAAACAGTTTGTTGACACTTCATAAGCAGAGATAGATAGCTAACAAGCGTCATCAAACTTCTTAATAGGCAAGCAAACATGTTTGAGAAATATCAAGAGTTCCTTTCACAATCATTTAATGAGGATCCCATGTTCAAATCCTGTTGTTTGACTAAGAAAAATGTAACTTTCGACAGCCAGGACCACACCAGGTTTCTGCCGAGGGATTGAGTGTCACATTTTCCTTCACAAAAAGAAGGAAATTTAAATTGAAATAGTTTTAACATTACTATTAGACGAAGAAATGAAGCAAGAACATTGATTATCATACACCCCTGCAATGTTTGATTGCAGTAACCAGTGCAGCCGAAAATAAATCAGCGAGGAAGCATACTGAAAGTATGGAGGGCTGTCACAAGAGGTATACAGGCCATCACCAGATTATGCTTCACTAAATGGTCACTGGTCGTGTTGAGCAAAAGATGATACACTTCAGCTCTGAGTAGAGGCGGCGGGGTTGGCATTTGGGAATGTAGCCAACCCATTGCCAGCATCAGGATTAGCATTTTCTTCACTTGCATGTCGAACAAACTCCTCAGGGGACATGTGGGAACCATGGCAAGCACAAACAATCCTGATTTGGTTTGCACTGTATTTGTAAGTAACACCAGAAATTGTTCTGCCATTCGGACCAGGCGCTGTGGTAGAAACCCATGGCAAATTTGGATAGGAACCACATCCCCCAAATTTTATTGCTGGACCAATACCTGGCTTTATGGCTGAAAAATCAAAACAGATGGTTTCAGCTGTCGAACGCTCAGGTGGTGCATCCTTTGGCCTAAAGTTCATGGTGCTTCCTTTTGCATCATCTTCAGTATGAGAAGAGGAGCCTTCCTCTGTGATTAGTTGTTTGGCCCATCCCAATGTCCTCCCATCAAATTGTGCAACCTCAGTAGAATTTTGTGCAATAGCTTGCATGGCTGCTACATGCAAATGACAAAGTTAAATAAAAAGAGAATCATTTTGAATCATATAGCCACAACAGCATAAAATGGCTTAAAACCATAATGACAACCAGAAACAGCTGATGGAATCGATATCCACAGCCCATGAATCAGTATAACATACAAAACATAATGAGTCTATAGCAGGGATAAATTGGGAGAAAAGAAAGATTAGAATAATCTTTCATGTTTAAATCTGAAAAATCAATATCCTCGTCAATCTAGTCCTTATCATAGATATCGGTCTCATGCAAAGATGACATTGGTTCACCAGTTACAATCTACACAAAAACATGCATAGGCACAGCATATCCCAGTTTTCCACATCTTTGATAGTTTTAATCAGACAAGTCAATCTGTCTTCCCACGCAAGAAGAGAAGACATCAATAGGCATAAAAAAGAAATCACATTATGATCGTGTGCAGGAAATGTCAGGACTCTATGCATGGTGATGGATAGAAAGAAAGGCATAATAATCTCACCAGCAGGTTTCTAAATTAGGAAATTCCACCACATATTCTTTAAGAATGGAAAAGATAAAAGAAAAGATAAAAAATGAGAAGAATGACCTTGAGAAATCTTCTGCCCATCATTCTGCTTCTCTGCATTCAATGGAACTCTGCCAGGATAGGAAGAGTGTAACTGTTGAAGATGAGAGACCAGGCCCCAGGAATTATCCTTGTCCAATGTCGGAAGCTGGACTGGAGAATAGCCAAACATAACTGGCAAATTTCCAGGATTCACAGAATGGTTTCCAGGTCGCTGCTCACCATTTGAAGTAGGCAGCACCTGAACCATGCCTGTCATTGGATGTCCTGAAGTGCTGGGTGCACCAACAGAGTTAGACTCCTTTACAGGAAATGAGTGAACATTCATAATGCTTACTGGTTGGACTGAGAATGGAACTCCATAATTCAAGTTTCCCTGCTTAAATTCATTTTCTGAAGAACCACTGGGCCTCCTTTGTCCTTGTAACTCCACAACACTAGAATCAGAAAATCCACGAATTTCATTTGTAGCCTCAGGAGGACCACCAAATCCAACAAACTGTTTGGAGCCATCATCATGGTGAGAAGCCAGCCTTGAGGTGGAACCCTCAACTTCAGACTCTGCCACATCTTCATTTTCAGCAGTTGAGCCATCTTCTGTAGTTATGGAGATATGTGATTTCTTGTCATGTAAATCAGGATGATGAGCATCTCTCTCATGCTTCTTCTGATTATTTAAATCATCAAATAACAGTTTACGCTTGTTACCCAGGTCTGATCTTTTTTCCTCATCAGTGTCAGCAGATCTGTTAGCGCTTGAAACCCACAGCCCCCTATTGTTCAAATTGATAGGCGCATCTGCATTGTTCTTGGAAAGGTCATTAAAGAACTTCTCTTGAGGTTTCACTGAATCACTTCTCTGAGACCCAGTACTTGAATCCTGCTTCTGGGTATTACCATGAAGAAAATTTTTAAAATCATCTACCAATTTATTGCCTCTATCACCTTCTTCTGTCCTGGTATCTGACGAGCTGGCACTTTTACCTTTGGATTTGGCAGATGATCCACCACAACCTAGACCCAAACTAAGCTCAAGCCCATTCTCATCCTCCATATTCGGGAACGAAAGATGCCAATCTGATAAAGTTACAAATTTTTCCAATAATCTCTTTTGCAGGTACTATCCTTCACATTCTACTCTAAAACCAGAAAGTACAATCTCCAAATGACCTGCCCTGCCTCAGTGAAAGTTGATCTTGCTCAAGGAAACAAAACAGGAAAGAGAAATCAGTTTCAATGAGACTGAAAGGTATGAAAAGGAGAGAAGAAATATAAAAATCACTAATAATAAGACATGAAGTTGAATATGGAACACTATTGATCAATCCAACTGAATTTAACAGTCACTTAAATCCCACCAAGTTCATATTACAAAATAAGCATTATGGTATCAAAATGGTGAACTGGTAAAAACACAAGAACTTCATATAGAAACTATTCAAATTCTTCTATTTCATCCTTTTGAACAGCATTGAAAGCTGTGCAACTTTTTTAGTTTAAATAGACAACTCCAGAAAAGGGAATTAATTTCACATCACCAAGAAACACTGATTCTGAACGATTTTTGATTTTGATATAGCCTGAACTAAAAGAAATGGAACATGATAAGACTTGAGCAAAATGTTTAAGTGCCCCACACACGAAAACCATAACACACACACACACACACACACACACCCTCTTTGAAATTTTATAAACAAACAAAATACAAAAGATACATAGATCAAAACCTTAAAATTCTCAGTTCTCATGAACGAGCCCGCAAAACAAAATACACTAAGCAACAGTCCATACAATTTTTTTTTGGCTCAGCCACCTCAAGCAACGAAGTCTTTATGCCTATATTCTTTCTATTAGTTTCTCAGCAACTAAAAACGAGCGCCCAGATCTGTCTATCATCAAATCATGCAAGCAAAGTCCAAAAATTAAGGAAATTCACAAGAACCCATTAAACTCAAGCACGCAAAGAAAAGAAAACCCAAAATTTGGATTCAAAATTAGCTCCTAAACCAAGCTTAATTTTTTTTTTAAATCCAGGTGCAAATCGTGTCAAGAATTATAAAGAATCCATACATAAGTCAAAACCGTAAATATATATATATATATATACATAAAATCGTAAAAACAGAAAGCAAGTACCTGAATCGAGAATCGAGCGAGAAGATCAGACCTTAAGCCAAAAGGAGTTTTTGAACAAAGAGCAGCGAGAGATAGTCAGGCAAGAGAAAAATAAAAGAACGAGAAAGAAAAGTGAGAGTTTTTTTTTTCTCTCCTAGCTATAAAAAAAATATATAATAAAATAAAAATAGATTAAAAATAATATTAAAAATAGATTATGAGCAGCCCAAAAACAAATAAATTCTAATATTTTTAATCAGCCAGCTTTTTAACTATTTATAAAGTTTTTATAATATCATGAAATTAAAATAATATTTCAAAAATATTTCAAAATTAAAATAAAGGTCCATTTTATTAATTATTTTTAATGTTATGAGATTTATTTTGTTAATTTTTTTAATAATATTTCAAAAATTAAAATAAGAAGATCGTGGATTGTAGATGTCATACGCTGTAAATTATGTTATTTCTCTGAATATTTCAACTCTGTATTATTTTATTATTTTTTTTCTGTGCTAGAGTTGAAAAACACTATAAAAGTAAGGGGGTAGGTTTTATTTTATTATTATTTTTCAGAACAAAACTACACGTGATTATCGTGAGAATAGATTCTCCGCACCTGCTTCCACTTGTATTTTGTCTTTATATTGTTTTGCTAATTGGAATACTTCTTGTCCAAATTAGATTTGCTAATGTTGTGTCCTCATTTCCACTTCTTGCTAGGTAATGCTCACTATCTCTAATTTTGATCGATTTAAATTTTAAGGTTACTATGATGCTTATTTGTTTTATTATAAATACATACATAATTAAGATTATTAATAATGTAAACATTTTATTTTGTTATATTCTATTTGTGATATAAAATATATAAATGAGTAATTTTTTTATATAGAATTTTAAGTATAAAAATTATATTAAATTAATGTGGCATTTCAAATTTTAAATATTAATATTAATTCTTTTATTCATTTATCCATTGAAATCTTATATATTATGTTTGTGTGTTATATAGCAATTTTAATTTAAATAATATAACAATAATTGTTATTGTTAGTGTGTAAAATCATATGTCCTAGTAAAGTAGTTATTATGAGAAGTGTGGTTCAACTGGTCAAGTTTTGAGTTTGCTTTTTTAAGGTTATTAGTTTGAGTCCCATAAATTTTAGGACTATTAGAGACTTATATGATCGTTAACTTCAAAGTCTGTAAAATTAGTTAATGTGAATGTAAGCTAACTCAAACATCCATGTTAATAAAAAAAATAAAAAAAGGGAAAAAGAACCCCATAAAGCTATTGTTTAGGTTGTTAATGCAAATATCATTGTCATTCTCTTTAAGCTATGACCCCCAAAGCCCTTTTCCATGTTTTTATATCTGAGATAAATGAGATGGAAATTAAGTTGTAAGGAAAGAGAAAAAAAGAAAAAGAAAAGAAGATGTAATTGTGTAAGCTGCTAGCAAACGAGAGGGAAATATAAGAATAAATATGGGGGAATATATGGTCTAGATTTGTAATCTTTTATAAAAATTACATTTTAGTTCTCAATTTCTAAAACTTATTTACAATCAAGTCTCACTTAATTAATTATCTCAGTTAATTTTTTTAACAATGATTCCTAACTCTTATAGCCTATTAGATTTCTAATATATTAATTTAAATATAAATCATAATCCTAACGAAACAAAATTAAACAAATTAATTTATTATCAATTCAACAAATTTATTTATTTATGAAGAACAACTGCAATGCCTAATGGCATATTATAATCCTTTATATGATAAAAAAAATTTATATATGATCTGATTTAACTTTTTAATGATTAGTTTCTTAATGTAAATATTATCCTTTCTTCAAAAATGTTTTGATTTAGACATTTGACCATGAAATGCATATTTTTTATTAAATTATATTTATTTTTAAAATCATTGTTGCACTCAACATTATGTCAACTATAAGTGGAATGAGTAAAACAAAAAACAAAAAAAAGTCTCCACTTGATATTGTGATCACTAGAAAACTCAAACTGGTATACAGAATTTTAAGGTAATAAACTGATTATACTAAAAAAAATATATAATTACTTTTAAAATTATATCTTGTCTTTTCTCATATTTAATCATGATTTCATTTATTGCTTCACTTATAGCAGCATGATTTAGGAGCAAATTGGTGTTTACATTAAGTGCCTCGGTAAATGTTATCTCGATACCCTTAATAAGGTATAAAGACTTTCTTTTTAAGATATGATAACTATTAATACCATGAAAAACAATGTTAGCATGAAACTTACAAGTTTGGTTGGGCTTGTACCACTAATGATATGGTAACTGAAATGAGTTTGAGAGATAAAAGCAATTTGTTTGATGCTAACCAATCTTTTATACATCTTATTCAATGGTAAAAGAAGAGGTGGTAAGCTTCTTGCTTTTTTTAGAGGTTTTTATAAAGATAATAATTGTTTCTAGTTTGATTATTTATTTAGCATGGTTGATTTTTTGTGTTAGTGTGTTGATTTTTAGGAATAAAAGGTGACAAACTTGAGATTAATAGGTGTTTAGAAGTTAACACGACCCGAGTTCCCCCATTGATTTCTATTCTTAGTTTGGTAATAATTTCCTTTCATATTATGAACTTCCTTTTCTTTTCTCTTTTTAATAAATCCTTCTAGATTTGGCAACATCTAAGATATTTCTGTTTTGATGGCTTCTTCAATCATTCTAGTCACTATTACTATACCAATAAAATATTAGGCTAAACTTCTAACAAGGTATTTAAAATAAAATGTTTTAAATGTATTGGAGAACAAGGTAATCATTTCCATTCCTAACAATAAAAGATGTATTTTGACTGCCACTTCACACCACCTCTAGATGTACTTTTAAATCAATATTTTTGGACTTTTTTCTATGCTTTGTAGGCTTAATTGATCAAGAACTGCATTCAAATTAAGCTTTTATTATTTGATGAAAGCATCCATCTAGTCTCTTTATCTTTTAATACTAGTGTTGTCAAGCTTCATCTACTAGCTCAAGGTAGCATTACTTAAATTCTTAAAGGAGAAATGTATCATTAGCTTTTTATCATGTACTATTTTATTCATTTTACTAAAGTGTCCTCAAAGACAGGCCATCGAGTATCGGGTGCTGTTATACTTGATGAACTCAAGACTTTGGATTCTTTGTGATAACTATATCGGGCATTAAGTATATCTTAATTGTCTTTATAAGATCATAAATCTATATCCTTTTTATCATTCTTAATATTTTTTTTAATTACAAACAACTTATTAGATTTAGATTCTTTCATTATCTTGGATTTTTTTTCACTCATAAGTAGTCAAGTATATGGTTAGAGGTGTTTATGTTTAAAGTGCTAGTTGAATAAAAAGGAAATGAGTTGTATATTAAGATTTTGGTGAAACATCGTTTACCTCTAAGTTTGGTATGATAAAGATAAATGAGCTATTAGAGATGATAATGCTTGTCGTATATTAGCTACGGGTAATGTCTCGTCGTGGACTTATTCGTGGTTTAATGTCCCTTCCTTGGACATGATTGTTTGCAAGGCTTTCTTGAGCAAACTAGGAAACTTAAAAACCTATCATTTGAGGTTGTTTATATCTTTTTGTTGATTTATTTCTAGTTGATTCTTTTCCTTTTGATCCATTCATCTTTTTCGAAGTAGATTTTAAAAAGAGGTTTGATTTCATGGGACTATATTTTATATGAAAAAAACTTATTCATGATGATAATAAGTGTATGGATCATAAAATGTATAAAAATATGTGCAGAGAGTAGATTAGAGATGTGTTGATAGTATAAAGATACGTTTTAAGAAAATATCCTATATATTACGTGTGCTGAGTTAAGTTTACCATTTAATCTTGAAAGGTTTCTTGTTGCTCAGTGATCAACCTCTAAAGGGCTAACATAAGGCCTACTACGTATGAATAATATAGGCCAAAACTATATCACATCGGCTTGCTAAACATACTTAAAGAGACAATCAAATCAAAATTGAATGGTTTAATAAGTCTTACCTAAATCAAAGGTCATTAAAGTATTGCTACTCCCTAACCTAAACTAAGTCCAGGGTATGTGCTTTTAAATAGTGTTATGTGAAGGCATGAATCCATAACCAAAACATACATGTCAAAATGAAATAAAAAAGGATGCTAAAAATTAAAGTAAAAGGTAAATAAACACAACAAACATGTTAATAATAAAAAGACAATAAGGCTATGTTTAGATCTAAAATTCTCTAATGGAGTTGTCATTTTTTTGCACTTGACATTATAATGAAATTTATGTAAAATGGGTAAAAATAGAAAAAAAAAGGTGGCTATTTAGTATATACTATGAAACCTTAACTTGTTTATAAAGTTCTAAGTAAGAGATTGATTATGTTAAAAAGAATACTATCATTTTAAAATATCGTACTTGAGATAAGTTGTATTATTATTTGTCTTTTGTTCCTAATAGTTTATTTTTTTTTAATTTACCAATGACCTATTTACATGGGTGATAATAAATATACTGCAATAAGTTAATTCTAGGTGAACAAATATGTTTAAACTTATCCATTATAAAGTCCATGTTATCTTTGTCACTTCAAATTGCTTGGTAAATCCATATACCTATAACCATTTACTCTTGATCACAACCTATAACTATTAATAGCTTATCAGGTTAAATTAATAAATAATTATGTGGATCTTTACAAGGGTTATTGAATCCAGCCTAAACTCTAGATTGAGTTATCACTAAACACTTTAATGACTCATGAATAAACCAATGTTCATGTATATATTTATCCTATAATACTAAGTTAACCTATATTTTTTTATTAGATCCAAAATATTCAAGTAGTAGTAACATTGTTAATTAGTCTGCTTAATGATAAGGTATAATGACACCAATATTTTAGACTTACTAAGAAAAATTCATACCCCTAATAAGCACTTAAATGTCATCAATAAACATTATATTTAATGTTTAAAATTTTAAAAGAAAGACATATTTTGAAAAAAAAATTAAGATTTTACTCCTACTTAATATTTAAGATAATAGCTTGTTATGATTTCATTTATCTTAAACATTATAAGTGAATAATAAAATATTTATTTTCTAATATGTTTTTTAAAAGGTTTTGAAAGGGTTTTAGAATGTCATCCTATAAAATCCCTTTTACTTTGAATGAATATCTCAATGAGTTTTATTAACAAGTTATAAGAATTTAATATAAAAACATGCAATATAATAATTTTTTTGTTGTTTTAGAAATAAAAACATGAAAATATCATATTAATTACAAAACTTGCATGAAAACTAACTAAATGCAATTTTTTTTTCTCATGAGCAGTTTGGCTAAATGCACAAAAATTGAAACATATTTTTAAACATGGTCTTGAAGATAAGGACAACTTTAACAAGTATAAAAATCTAAGATAACAATTTAATATTAAGAATAAAAAATCTTTAGTCATGTATTATTCATTTGTGTATTATTCTAGCAAGCAAAAATATATATAATGATTTTTCATTTATAAAAAAAATATTTCAAAACCCTAATTTTTATCTTTCTAAGTGTTGATTACAAGTGAATTTGAAAATACAAGTTTTGGTTTTTCTGTTATGCATTTGTTTTCTCTTAACCAAATTCAACATGTTTATTTTGATTTTTTATATTTTAAAATAAAAGATACGCAACATCTAAATTAACCATGAATAAACCCTAGAAAACTAAACTTTAAATTTCCATCAATGCATTTCAATCATATCTGGCCACCATATATTATTTTTTAATTTTTGAAAATAACACATGATTTCTAAATTAAACTTAACTTAGCTTAGAAATATTATTTTTACATGTATTCAAGCATTTAAGAATTAAAAAGCATATAAAGTATTATTTTGAACTAAAACCCAAAAAAAGAAAAAGGAAGAGGGTTGTGATCTACCTTAAAGGTAGTTCTAGCTGAGTGGGGAGGGGTTGTGGTGGTTTCTAACGGCTATTAATATAATTGATCTACAATGGAAATGTATTTTAATAGTTTTTTTCTCTATAGACTAAGGTTTCTTCTTTCTCTTTGGTTTGTGTTTTTTTTCTCTATTGTTTTACTTCTTTTCACCATTTATCTCTCTAGAACTCTTTAGTTCAAAATGAAATGATTTAGTGACCTAAAACCTAACTCTTTTCTTCCTTATAATTAGTTTTTAGGTGTGGTTTTCTCTTTTTCTCTTCTATTTTTCTTTCTTTTGTTTCTCTTTTGACTTCCCTCTACTTTTTAGAGTTGTTGGTTTAAGCTCAAATCTTTTTTCTTTCTCCCTTTAGACTCCTTTTTATATTCCCTTCATGACCTTTTGTTTATAGGAAAAGAGAGGTTCTAGAACTTTTGTTTGTGGGATGATCTTGTTTGTTGATCCATTTTGACAATCTTGATCATCTATCATTGTTGTATGCTTTGTAAAATATGCTTGGGTTGACTACTTTGACACACATTTTCTTCCATTTAGATAGGTAATTAATCAAAATTTTGACTGAAAATACAATGCAAGTACAGAGAAAGAAATTAATGTCTTTTTACCTTAAATATTAGCATGTGAGAGATAGAGAGAGAGAAAGACATGTACTTAATGATGAGCTAAAACACAAAAAAAAAATGCTGCATGGGTGAGGAGTTGGAGATAACCCATCATCATATACGAATAAGACATCGTTTTAGTGCTTTTAACTTTCATTCATTAAAATACAATGAAGTTTCAAATTGTTTTATTTTAATGATTTTTATTTCTTCTTCTTCTTCTTCTTCTTCTTCTTATTATTATTATTATTATTATTATCACCTTTTCATATTTCAATACTATTTTTACTGTCTTAATTCCATCATGCATGGTTAATTTTGATTAATTTTTCAAGATTTTTTTTAATTAAGCCCATGATGACATTCAATATCATCCTTTAATATAGGCACCTTTATAATTCAATTCTTGAATTTCTAATTTGTATATTTTTTTTATCAAATTGACCCAAAATCTCATTTTCTTCTTAATCATACCTCTAATTGAATTAATAAGGCTCTCAAATTCCAATGTTTATTCTATTTTGATCTTTGGTCCTTTAATTCTTTTAATTTTGGTCAAATTGACTCTAAATTTGAATTTATCTCTTCAATCATTCCCTTAATTGAATTAATTGGATCCTTAAATTTTAAAACCTCTTTTATTTTGATACTTGGTCCTTTAATTCTTTATTTTTTTTGATAAATTGACTCTAAATTTTGATTATTCTTTTCAATTAGGTACCTTATAAAATTAATTAGAATTCCAAACTTTTCCATCTCTTTTATTTTGGTCATTGGCTTTTAAATTCAACCACTTTTACCTTTATTTCTATTTTTCTCCTCAATTAGAGCCTAATTGAATGAATTGGAATTCCAAACTTTGCCATCTTTTTTTTTCATCCTTGGTCTTCCAGTTTCATTAATTTCTTTAATATAACCAATTTTATCCATGTTTTCCATTTTCTTCATTAAAATCCCAAATTGCATGATTTTCTAATTAGTTATAAATTAAATTCTTACCTGATTGCAACTCGTAAATATATTTTACTTATGAATTTTTTTTTCTAAAAATATTCTATTTGAACATGATTGTTTAAACAATAATTTTCAAGACATTTTTTTTAAAATAGGGGTAAATTTTTATTTATACCAATCAGAGTCATTGATTATTTAAATAAGATTTGAAATATTTTTTAAATTTCATTCCACTTTGTATAAGGTTTTCATAATCAATACTATTTTAGATCAAACATTTTCACTAACTCACCTAGAATGGTGAATTATTTTTTTATTATTAAAATATATTTATATAATTCATGTTATACCAAAAATATGGTACCTTTCATTAAGGAAATATATACTCGGGATTAAAACATAACATTTACTATAACTTAGTGATTCCAATCACTTACACAACTTTAATGTTAGTTTTTTCATAAATATATATGATCTCTCTATATGAAATCCTCATATGCGCCAGTTTATTGTACTTATTATTTAAACAAACACCTACATTTTAGTCTTAAATATCTCTTATACATTAACTTATGAGAATAATTATTTTCTTTTATAAAAAAGAAAATAATATTTACTAGTCCCAACAACTTTAATTAATGTGTAGTCTTAACAAAGCATTTACCGGGAACATTTAGAAACAACATTTTAATGTAAGATGAGTCTTTATGATTATAACTACTTTATAATTTTATTTACAAAATATTTTTTATTCTAAAAACTTTATATTTATGCTAGACTCATTAGTCAATCATAAATGAATATTAAAGATGAAGAATATTTTAATTTAAAAAATATATTTTACAATAACAAAATTAGTGTCATGTTTTATCAATTAATTAACTACAAGACATATACCTTAATAATCTTTTACTTGCATCAAAACCAATCATTCATGTATTTAATAACATATTGCTCCATAAAATGATTATGTTTTTGTTGGAAAAATGCCTTAGTGAATGGATTCACAAGATTAGTGGATATTTGATTTGATCTTTTATTTTTTTATAATTTTTTGAAATCAAATAAAGTTGTTTAATTACATTGTTGTATCTTTAAAGAGACTTGATTTCTTCAATCAAATTGAAAGACATGGTTGAATAGTTTAGGCTAGCTAACTGATTCAGCACATATTATGGAGATAAAATAGGTATGTGTGCACACCTATTAAAAAATAAAAGAATAATTGAAACATTTATATCTATCCTTTTAATGCTTTTAGGCCTTCATGAGCTGCTATGTAATTGAAACATTTCTTTATATAGATTCTGAATTATTTGTTTTGATTATAAAAATATAAAACTGATAATCAATTATGAATGTATAACGTTGGAGAAAACTGTTTTTCCGTAATTGTTTTTTCGATAGCCCGGGGCAAAAAAAATAAAAAAATTCAAGATGATCATTATGGATCATTGGATTATACCTGTAATTTGGAACAGATTGGTGTGTCCGATTAATTATATCCTTGATCGCTGTAAAAAAAAATTATGTTGTAAGTGATTTAGATTTTAATTAATTTTTTTTAAAAGGGAAAAACAATAACATAAATCATGAGTTGTCGAAAATGAAGAGGTGCCTATAATCTCTTATCCTTATATCCAATTCCAACGGTTGAGAGATTCACAAATCAAGTAAATTTTTGCAAATAATAATTAATTTTGACAACTGTAATATATGAGCAAGTCCCGGATTAGATTGCAAAGCTATATATGGCAAATCTCTAGTCCCGGTTTCTGTTTATTTCGAGTCAAATAAGGATACAAGTCATTACAGGATAAGCACTGGAGTACCCTCGCCCACATCACGTTTAACGTATATGTGGGAGATGTCATTACAGGATAAGCACTGGAGTACCCTCGCCCACAGCACGTTTAATGTATATGTGGGAGATGATCATGCCTCATATATAGCATTATGCCACCTAATTGTTCGTAGCTTGATTAGATCAACTTTCAGTAGTCATTGACGCCTTACTCGCCTCTATCTTCTTATCCCCCACTGACTGAATCTTGGTGAAAACTGGATATGGTGCTATTATTATCCAGCACAACTATTATCCAGCACAGCAAGAGGGGGCTCTACTCTTTTTTTTCTTTTTTCTTTTTCTTTTTAATTCCTTTAGCAATTACTTGTGTTTAAATACCAAGATAGCTTGTCAATTTTTATTTCATTTATCTGAACAAACCGCCTCCACAGGCATAAACCTTGTTGGCAATTCATTAGGAAAGCCTAGTTTGTATGATTTTTCTTGTTTTCGTCTAAACTGCGTGTGATATCATATTTGATAGCAGGGATCTGTAGCTAAGCCGATCACTTAGTTCCTATTACTTCCGTTGCTGCATTTGACTTTAGCCTCTACTTGGAAAAGTAATATTAGTTTGGAGCAATGGCAGGAGGTTTCGTCGATGCAGGAAATCTTAAGAGGGCTCATCTTTATGAGTACAGGATAACTGGTTATTTCATTTTTGCTTGCATCGTTGCAGCATTAGGAGGATCGCTTTTTGGATATGATCTTGGTGTTTCAGGTCAGCTTTTCTTAATTTGATTCTTTTAGCTGTGATGTCTTTGCTTTTCTATAGAAGCGAAAAAGACATGAACAAAAGATTTATTACACGCATTTATAATGACCCGATTCTTGTAGTAAACGGATTTTTACATACTTGGTTTCAGGTGGAGTCACTTCCATGGATGATTTCTTGGTAGAATTCTTCCCTGATGTTTACAGAAGGAAGCACGCACATCTCCGCGAGACAGATTACTGCAAATATGATGACCAAGTTTTGACTCTCTTTACATCCTCGTTGTACTTTGCGGCCCTCGTGAGCACATTCGGGGCCTCCTATGTAACAAGAAGCCGAGGTAGGAGGGCTAGCATCCTTGTTGGAGCTGTCAGCTTCTTTACAGGAGCAATCGTCAACGCTTTTGCAAAGAACATTGCAATGCTGATCATAGGACGATGCTTTCTTGGTGCGGGCATTGGATTCAGCAACCAAGTAATGAATTTAGCCCACTACTCTGAATCAAAATAATAATAATAATAATAATAATGTTATGTAAAGGTTCTCTGTTTAATTTACTGATTGTAATCTTGCTGGGATTTTGGTATAGGCTGTTCCCTTGTACCTATCAGAAATGGCTCCGGCAAAAGTCCGAGGTGCAGTTAATCAACTTTTTCAACTGACAACCTGCTTGGGAATCCTAGTAGCAAACTTCATAAATTATGGAACCGAAAAGATTCATCCATGGGGATGGAGGTTGTCTCTTGGCTTAGCTACAGTTCCTGCAACTATAATGTTTGTTGGTGGTATTTTCCTACCTGAGACCCCTAACAGTCTTGTAGAACAAGGAGAACTAGAGGAAGCCAGAAGAGTATTGGAGAAAGTTAGAGGCACAACGCGGGTTGATGCTGAGTTTGCCGATCTTATTGATGCAAGTAATGAAGCAAGAGCCATAAAGCATCCTTTCAGGAATCTTCTTGCGAGGAAGAACCGACCCCAGTTGATAATTGGGGCCTTGGCGATCCCTGCATTTCAACAACTCACTGGCATGAACTCCATACTCTTCTATGCTCCCGTCTTATTTCAGAGCTTGGGTTTTAGCAACGACGCATCTCTATTTTCATCTGTGATAACCAATGCAGCACTTGTTGTTGGTGCACTCATTTCAATGGCTTTAGTAGACAAATTTGGCAGAAGAGCTTTCTTCTTGGAAGCCGGGACTGAAATGTTCTTCGTCATGGTAACTCCCTTTTAAGTTTTAATCAGCCCCGTAAATACACATATATATGCACAGGATATAGTTAAAATATTATAGCACCCCATATCCATAATTGTCTTTGTTTGATTTGCAGATTGCTGTGACCATAACTTTGGCCTTGAAGTTCGGAGAAGGAAAGCCAATCCCCAAAGGAATTGGCATCTTCCTTGTGATTGCCATTTGTTTGTTTGTCCTGGCTTATGGAAGGTCATGGGGTCCTCTTGGATGGCTTGTTCCAAGTGAGCTCTTCCCCTTGGAGATGAGGTCTGCTGGTCAGAGCGTGGTGGTCTGCGTCAACATGATCTTCACAGCTTTGATAGCACAGTGTTTCCTCATCTCACTCTGTCACCTTAAATATGGAATTTTCTTGCTGTTCGGTGGTTTAATTTTCATCATGAGTGCCTTCATCTTCTTCCTACTGCCAGAAACAAAGCAAGTACCGATCGAGGAGGTGTATCTTCTCTGGCAAAATCACTGGTTCTGGAAGAGGATAGTGGGACCCGGGCCTGCGTCAGCACCCCAAGTATAGATAATAATCTGCTGGAACATGGAAGACATAGTTGTTGTTATGGATTATGTTCTACAAGGACTCTGCAATGTCCGTAAGAGTACATTATTAATTTCACAAGCCCTCTCAGTTTCAAAAAAGGAATACGTTATGCATTTGATGATGTTTGAAATCCATTATGCTCATAAATATGATTTTTTTTGGTGATTGGATAATATATAGATTTAAAGTGTTCAAGCTGTTAGATTTTCTCTTCGTGGCAAAAGGAAGGTGGTAGTTATATCTGAAAATCCTGACACTGCAAATCAGTTATTTTTGGGTGGACTCGTGGGAGTTCAAATGCTTAAATATAATAAATATATAACCAAAAAACATCTAAGAATAAAGTTGTTTATTTTTATCTTGGTATAAACATAAGTGCTATCAAAAAATGATGTGTATATTGACAACACAAATCTTGAATCTCAAAATGAGTGTACATTGACAATAAAGATCTTGAATCTCAAAATGAGGATATATTTATGCTTCCAACCACACAGGATAATGGTATTTGCGGACATTGTGAGGTGCTGAACACAACATTTAAAATGTGCAGCGCCTCTCACGCAGCTGTACTTGAACTCGAACGGCGCGCCGTCTATTACATAGGGGACGCCGCCTTCGCTTAGCTTGATCTCGGCTTTCATGTTTAATAGGTGGTTCGGCGTTGTTTTGCGGTTGGGGTATTCTGGTAATCTTGCAGCGAAAGGCGGGGTGGAATCTTTTCAGGGGTGCAGGAGTGTTTGGATTTATTATTGAGGGAGGTGAAGGTGTGTCGGCGGATATTAAAAAAAGAATTTTCTTCGGTGGCGTTATTCACGTCGTGGTTAGTGACGATGTTGGTAGCAGAAGTGAAGCGGCGGTGGCGTTGTTCCATTGAGAGAAGCTAACCTCGGTGGACGGGCGGTGGGATGGGTTACGGTATGGCGTTGCAAAGATTGGGAATGGGATTAGAAATAATTTTTTAGCGCCATTAACGGAAATGGTGACGGCTGTTGAACTTCTAGAGTGGATGATTGGGGGTTTAGGGAGAAAGAACTGGGAAGAGATGAAACGGTGTCGGTTTTTGTTGGGGATTATTTTTATTAGTGGTCTGTTTGTAATTTTAGGCAAGTAGTAAGGACATGTTGTGTTCATGAAAAGGAGAAAAGGATTAGACACGGAGAGACAATCACCGACAGACAGCTGACAGTGGCTGGGCTACTTACTGAAAAGCTAATCGAGGTCGTTCTTTAATGGAGGGAGCTATAACAGGTAACACAACTTCAGTTTTCATCGCTTTGTTGTTGATTTAGTCAGGTTTAAGTTCCTAAGGTTTATTGTGTTTTCTGGCGTGTGGTGCTTAATTTGGCAGCCTCTTGTCTCCTTTGGTAACTGGGAGAAGCAGCTTTCGGTGGGCTATCCTTCGATTAGTTTCTAATATGAGAAAAGACTTCAACTTTTGCCTATTGATTTGGGTATACTTTCCCAGACTCTTTATTTGGTTAATCAAGGCCTAGCTTCAAATACTTGCAAGGGAGGGAGTGGTTTTTTTGTTTTTAATGGCCTGTCAGATTGCTGAGCTTGATTTAAATAGTTGGTGATATCACACTTGTGTGATATGGAAACCTCTGCCCTTTTTCAGAGGTTATGTCTTGTAGAGATTAGGAGATTGCTGGTGGTTATTGGCGTGGCCGTTATTGTCATCATTCTTTTTCAATGTTTTGCACTTCCCTATGGGAAAGGTTGGTCTGTATCACCTGCCAAGGAGGGTTCTGTAGCTATGCTGATCAGCAATCCCATCTTATCAAACAGTTCAAAGTCAAGCATACGTGTATTTCATATCATGACAAATGGTTCCGATTCATCTGATTTGGGTGAAGAAGCTGGGGATGAGGATGAAACAGAAAACACAGAGGCAGACTATGAGTTGTCATCTAATAAGATTGAACAAAATGATGTCTTGCTCAAGTTGGGGGAAATGCTTGGTAAAAGTACAGACAATACTTCTTCACAGGAAAAATCAATAGAAACTGGAAGCAAACACCTGAAGCAGGTTGGCCAAACTGAAATTTTGAAAGCAACCACGACCTCAACATTTGGAGGAATTCAAAGTAATGCTGGCACTTTACCAGTTGTATTATTGGGTGTTTCTAAAAAGAACGGGGAAAATAGGGATAGAGATTCAATAACCTCTGACTCGTTCTTCCCTACCAAGGTAATTTCTTTAGACCATATGGAGACGCAAACCAAGAATAGTGAATTATTGCAGACCATTTCTGTCACTTTGAACAATAATTCTAAGAGGGATAGTATATCCACATTGAAGAGGTGGGAGCAGTCCACGTCAATATCCCAAATGAATTCACTATTGCTTCATAGTCTTGTTTATTCCCATTCTATGGTAAGAATTCATAGTTTCAAGAATCTGTTTGAATGGTAGGAAGGAGTTTTGTTTGTTGGAAGTTTCACTTATTTCTCTAATTGGTAATAGAAGCCACGACGGTTGTCTGTTCGTGATCGTGAACTTCTGTCAGCAAAATTGGAGATAGAGAATGCTCCTCGTGTACATAACCCTCCTGGACTTTATGCCTCTGCCTTTCGAAATATTTCCATGTTCAAAAGGTGAGCCTCTTTAAATGTTCAGTATTTTATATAATTATATCTATGAGCTATTTCATATTTAATGTTTCTTCTCTCTTTTAATCACCTGGTAAGTTATTTTACATGTCAGGAATGACTTATGGTGCGGTAAAATATTGGTAACACTAGCTTATGTGCAGTGATGTAGAATACTAGGCAGTATCTGAGGTATATGTGGGTCGCAGCAGACTTCTATCCATTCTGCAGGATATCTAGACATCTACTACTTCTAATGCCAATAGCATTATGAAATTGTTGGCCAAAATAATGATTTTGCTACGCGCAACCCCCTCACCCCCCTAAAATCACAACATGATTAACTGCCTAATATTTGAAGCAGGGAACACTAGTATTTTGCTTCATGAACATTCATTCACAGTATGCTAATAGTTTTACTTACATTGTATTTGTCCACTAATTTCAATTCCTTGATTACTTGACTCAAAAACATTCTGAGATTGATGAATCATAATATTGTTCTGACCTCTGGGGTCTAGTACATCAACTGCAAAATTATGCCTGCATACAGCTCCACCTGAGTTCCTGAGGAGATGCCATGTGTTTTTGAATTCTTGATCTGCATGATGGTTGCAGAATTACCTCTTATAGAAACTGAGCTAAAGCTTCCATATATTTCATTTGCAGGAGTTACGAGTTGATGGAACGCATGCTCAAAGTTTATGTCTATAAGGAAGGAGAAAAACCCATATTTCACCAGTCAAAGATGAGGGGAATATATGCCTCTGAAGGATGGTTTATGAAGCTGATAGAGGGAAACAAAAAGTTTGTAGTGCGGGACCCAAGAAAAGCTCATCTGTTTTACTTGCCATTTAGTCCGCATATGTTAAGGATGGCCCTGTTTGATCACAATTCTCATAATCAAAAGGAACTTGCAGAATTTTTGAAGAACTATGTGGATTTAGTTGCTAAAAAGTATAGTTTCTGGAATAGAACTGGAGGAACAGATCACTTTCTTGTTGGCTGTCATGACTGGGTATGCTTTACAGTTCTGTGCATCATACAGATTTAATTCATGGGTTTCTTGAACTGTTGTCAAAGTGCTTTAGAATGTTGATAGTGTTATCAGAAGCATCCAATGACATGCATTCGACTTTGTAGGTTGGCTGCAGGCAAACCCTTATTCATGGCCAAATGACCAAACAGTTGGGCAGAATTAATTTGCAGAATGTTCATCCTTGGCCACAAGCCTCATTGCCTAGTTTGATTGTACTTATTTGTGAGATTGGAATGGTAACTTTGAGAAGTTTGAATGGTGCTCATAGGGAGGGAGACTCTTCTGAGTGCCCTGGATAGCAAAGGACCTGAAGTATGATGATTTTTAGCGATAGAGTAATTATTGACCATGATGATATGTAACTTGCTATCATGTAGCTAATCCTAGTCTTACTGTCATATTTCTCTGATAATTCTGGGTAGTAGCTCATTTGATTTCATATTGACTTTCAGGCCTCCCAAATGACGAGGCATCATATGAGGAATTGCATCAGGGTTCTTTGCAACTCCAATGTTGCCAAAGGTTTCAAGATTGGCAAGGACACTACTCTGCCTGTTACATACATACGTTCTGCTGAGAACCCTCTAAAAGAACTTGGTGGAAAATCTCCTTCAGAAAGGCCTATTCTGGCCTTTTTTGCAGGAAACATGCATGGTTATCTCCGACCAATTCTGCTGGAGTACTGGGAAAATAAGGAACCTGACATGAAAATCCTTGGTCCGATGTCTCGTGATATTGCGGGCAAAAGAAGATACCGGGAGTATATGAAGAGAAGCAAGTATTGCATATGTGCCAGGGGTTATGAAGTTCACACGCCACGAGTGGTTGAATCAATTTTCTACGAGTGTGTGCCAGTCATCATATCAGACAATTACGTGCCTCCTCTTTTCGAGGTATTGAACTGGGAGGCTTTTTCTGTATTTATTAAAGAGAAAGACATCCCAAATTTGAGAAACATTCTGCTTTCTATCCCACAAGAGAAGTACGTTGCAATGCAGTTAGGAGTGAAGAAGGTCCAACAGCATTTCCTTTGGCACAAAAAACCTGTGAAGTATGATTTATTCCATATGATTCTTCATTCAGTTTGGCACAGCAGAGTTTTTCATATGGAAAGCAAATGACGGTGTTAATACTATGCGTTTCTGGGTAACGTAAAGCTGAGTAAAGTGGGAAAAATCACAGGGTAAAACACCATGATGTAATGTTTAAGGGAAGCATGGGATTACTTGAGACGGTTGGTACAATAATCATTTGTATGTTGTTTTATGTGCATAAATTGTGCAAAGCAACAGGTGTGTGCTGTTGACGGTGGGAACTGAATCTTTCATTCAAGGCCTTGCTTTGTTGGTGATAACTCTGACCTCCGTCCTGGCAACTATGGTCAACCTTCCAGTCATCCACCACGGTGGCGTTGGCCGGCAGAAGACCTGTTTCTTTTTCTTTCTTTCTTTTTTTAAAAAAAGACGGCAAAACGTTGTGTACCCCTGCCTTCCTCTGGCTCTGCTGGGGACCAGATGGGCATGCCAATTTTTATCCCTTTTGCTTTTGTCATTCATTTTCTATACAATATCAGATCCGAAAGGGAAAAGGTATGTTTCAATAATTGAGCTTTAATCATAACGTTGCAAAAACTGGGTTTGATTTTGATAATGCAGTCGAGACTTGAAAGTATAATAGAAAATAAAACACCCTTGGGATGGTTGGGTGATGAAATCTTACTGGGTACATAAATGGAGGTTAAATTTAAAGTTGAATGAAGATTTTTAGTCATATCTACATTTGATGTTATTCTATCCTTTCGACCAAAGGTTGGAACAAGGACAGGAAAAAGGTAGGAACAAAGACACAAAAATCAGCTGTTATGTTAAAACTAAAATCACACAGGATCATTGATAATGATGTTTTTTAATTTTATATTTTCGTGTTATATTAACTTTAATATTATTATAATTCAATCCAAGTTTATTACATATAAGTTGTTTAATATCTACATATAACATACCTAGATTTATTAATATTTACTTTGATCAGTGTAAGTAATGCTATTATTCATATAAAAAACAATATAATAACATAGTATAAAAAGGTTAAGCATATCATTCAGAAAAAATAATAAAATCAATTTTGATCATTTGTGCACAATCCAAACAAAATCGCCTGAAATCAACTCATTGCTCAAATTCATAGCTAAACCAATAACGTTTTCAAGAAAATCTAAATAATAATCTAATTAAATAATAATCTAATCACATCTAAACCAATAACAATAACAATAATATAGGATGTTTACGTGATTTTCTACTTAGAAAGTAGTGGAAGCATTGGGAGCTGCGAGAAGAACATAGTTGGTGTCTTGCATACGAAGATGGATGAGTCTCTCTCTCTCTCTCTCTCTCTTCACAGAGAGGGGCTGGGTCCTGGGTTGTGTTTTTTGGAGAGGGGTGTGGACTGGTTTGTGGCAGGGAGAGGAGAGGGGATAGTTAAATTTTACAACATAATATTTTAAATTACTGCTATTTAGAATCATGATATTTATAAAAAAAAACGTTTCTGAATCATCATAAATTTAAACAGTGTTATTTCATTTTATGTTACTTTACAATTTTATTTTTTTATATAAAATTTAATTATAGAAAAAGATGGCTAAGAAATGGAATGAAAAATAAATGTTGATAATTTTTTTTTAATGTTTGGTATCTTTGAAAGTATAATTATTATTATTTTTAAAATATTTCTTAAAAATATATCAAAATAATATATTTTTTTATTTTTTAAAATTATTTTTGAATTGAAATGATATAAAAATATTTAAAATATATTAATTCAAAAAATAAAAAATTTTAAATTTTTTTAAATATTTTTAAAACATAAAAAAATAAAAACAGGCATTAAAGTAGAAGACAAATTTACATGGAGCCCACCTGATATCCCTCTACAGTTGACTCATTCGTTGCAGTCACTCCGGATCTATTAGGAGGAGTGGGGCAAATGTGGTTTTTTAAAGTATTTTTTTTTTAAATTTATTTGTAATATTAATATATGATTTAAAAAATAATTAATTTTTTTTAAATACTATTGAACCACGATGGACCCGGTTGGTATCAACTTGCGTCTTGCGAGAGATGAAATCACGAAAATGACAGATGCGCAGTCAGTCTCAATTATTCCACAATCAAATAATAAGTATATAAAATTAAAAAAGAAAAGAAATAGGTAAGCAAAATAAATAAAACAAAGGAAATAGCAAATTGTCTCCCATTGGTGAAGTACACGCCTCTTTCTTCTTCTTCTTCTTTAATTTGATTGTTCCTTTCTGTGTACCATCGCTGCTTGCTGTTCTGAAGAATCATTACTATATTGATTCTTCACTCGCTCGCTCAAAACTTCTTCTTCTGGTAGCTAAAGTGACAACAATAACTTATGAGTGCATAGTAAGCTTCATTTCATTTGTTCACCGACAACTGAACTCTACTCACGTTAGGGTTTCTCTCTTTCACGCTACTCAGGTTAGGGTTTCTCTCTTTCACGCATCGCTTTGCTTCTTCTTCTCCTTCTTCTTCTTGCAACTTGTGAAGATCGATTCCTGTTTCTTAATGAACAGGCATGGCATGCATTTTGAATCATCACTCCTGCCTAACTACATAGCAGCAAGTCTTTCAATTTATGTCTTCCAATTCTCTCATTGCATCATATGCTTATTATTAATTAATATATCAACTCGCTTATTTTTCTCCGTTTTCCATTCTGCTTGCTTCGATGGAGTAAGTTTTACCTTAACTTTTTTTTTTTAAAAAAAATTGTCTTGAATTTTATTATGTCTGGGAAATTTGAGTTCTATCTAGTTTTGTTACTTCCGGCTCATTTTGTAGTTTTCATTTATTTATTTATTTTCTAGGACTGGATTTTTAATTTAATGCTCTAGATGAAATATCTCCTCCTCATCCTCCTCCTTCTTTGATTTTTTTGGCTCATTTTCTGAACAACTTAGGCAGCGGTAGAGAAGGAATTTGGAGTTGTTACCTATAATGACTGGGTGATTTCTGCTCTACAAATTTTTTTCCTTTTCAACATGGAATTTAGCTTTCAGCTTCCAAAGTTATTCCAGAATGTAAACCGAAGATGGCTTCTTGTACTCGGGGTGGTGGCTGTAACTCACACACTGTTTCAGTTTCTATTGCTCCCTTATGGAAATGCTCTTCTCTCTCTGTTCCCCAATGTAAATGATTCAATGTATGATTTAAGCAGCTTCGCTGTCATACAGTCTTCCAAAAAGTCTGTCATGGTCCGCTACCCTCTCACGGTTGATAAGTCGAGCTTGACTAATTATTTCAAGTTTGGCGGGGTGCTAGAAAACGCTGATGATTCCAATGGTGGTGGAGAAGAGGTTCACGATGACGGAACAAAGAAAAATAGTGAAGACACAGATCATGACTTTTCATCAGAGGAAGGGGACATGGAGGTCCTGGATGATGTCATCCGGCTTGACGAGGATAGAGATTTGGAAGATGATTTTCCATCCGAGGACGTTAAGAATAGACATGAGACTTTTGCATCGGGCGGAGTCAAAACTGAAGAAAGTAACCCTGTCTTGAAATTGGCAAATGAAGCCAGACTCAACCTCCCTCTTGAGAGGAATGTGAAATCAGACCATGATATTCCGACAGACAATGTACTGCAACAAAATAAAAGTCAAGCACATAAAGAATTTGAGCATGTAAACTCTACTCTTCCTGTAGACTCTCAAGAAGTGGCTTCATCCACAAAGGCCACCTATTTGAAGTCAAATGGAAGTTCCTCTATTGGTCCTGCTGCCTTAAAAAGTGATTCTACAGCCGCAAAAAATTATTCTGAAGTGCTGGCCAAACCTGGGAAAAAAAGGATGAGGTGTGAGATGCCACCAAAATCAATAACATTAATAGATGAAATGAACAGTATTTTAGCGCGGCACCGTAGGTCTTCACGCTCGATGGTATTCTACTAAATCTGTTGAGTAACAGAACCTTGGTTAGCGCTCTACTCAAAACATGAAATCTAAACCTTGACATTTTTCTTGCAGAGACCAAGATGGTCCTCTGCACGTGATCAGGAGATTTTGGCTGCCAGGTCCCAGATTGAAAGTGCTCCAGCTGTGGTGCATGATCGAGATCTTTATGCTCCTCTCTTTCGAAATGTTTCCAAGTTTAAAAGGTAATCTTAGATAAACTTTGGACTACTAGATCAGTTAACGACCCTTACTGTCAACAACTTACTGGACCGTCAATACCTGATCTACTTTCATGTTTGATGAGAGTTGAACACCGGTCTAGGTCAGCGCTATGACAGAGAAAGCTAATTAGAAAATTGAAAGAAGAAGAAGAAGAAGAAATAGAAACATAAAAGGAGAAACTGCAGTAACAACAAATATACAAGTTGTCATTATAACAGAGTTATTAAGTCTGCAATAAGAGCCGTACATCATGCGGTGTATGTGGCTTATGACTTTGTTGGCCAAACTTAAATAAGATGGCATTCTTGGTTTTCTTTTCTGCTACTGTATGCTTGTACAGTTGAATGCTATAAAGCTCATCCTATTCATTAAAAATCTTGATATTCCTAATATGCTTAAAAGCAATGGAGATTTCTGAATGTGTCCTTTAGTCCTTGTCTTATTTGAAAGGATACATTCAGCCAAAATTTAATGACTACCGTTTTCAGATCCAAAAAAGAATGTAGAGTTCATGCATCTAATATATGTTTCTTCTGTTATGAATGTATCAAGTACAAACTTCTATGGATTTTTTTTGTTGGGGTTAGACCGTGAAATGGGTTTTGAAACCACAAGTTGGGGACAGATGGAATTGAGTTTGGTCTTTAACCTGGTACAGGATATTCATACTTTATGTTTTATTCTTGGAATCACCCAATCTCTGTATTCATTTCAAATCTTGGTTGTAATAAGCCTCTCCAGTAGACAACTGCAATCTATGATGTGGAGTGCTTGTAGATATCTTTCGGAGTCTGGAAAAAAAGAAGAATAATACTCTTAACAATATCCCAGTAGAGCAGCTTACATCATCTTAAAACTGCAAGCATAGATCAACTGTAATTGGAGTCATCCCTCTATTTTTCATGATACCTTTAGATATGGGCTTTGACATCTATTAGTGTCATGATAACAAGATTGGAATTTCTGGTTAACAATCAAGATGTAATTTTCAATTTCTTCTTCGTTGCCTTTTCAGGAGTTACGAACTTATGGAACGCACCCTGAAGGTCTATATCTACAAGGATGGAAAAAAACCCATTTTTCATCTACCAATATTGAAGGGACTGTATGCCTCTGAAGGATGGTTTATGAAACTGATGCAGGGAAATAAGCATTTTGTAGTGAAAGACCCCCGAAAAGCTCACCTATTTTACATGCCATTCAGTTCACGAATGCTAGAATACACCCTCTATGTACGTAACTCTCACAATAGGACAAACCTTCGCCTATATATGAAAAGATACGCGGAAAGCATTGCAGCTAAATATTCATACTGGAATAGAACAGGTGGAGCAGATCACTTCCTTGTTGCCTGCCATGACTGGGTATGCCTTTCATGTGCCCCTTCTTGTCATGGTTTTCTTTAAATGCTTTGCTCTATTCTTTTTTGGAGAAAGAACTTACTTTGAATGCTTATGAAACATGTTACTCTGTTAGGATGTTGCTGGGGATTTTAGAACTGGATGTAAGTTTGATGATCCTGACTAACAAATTCACTTTCACTGACCCTCCTCCCATGAGGCCATTTGCTTACACATCATGCTATTGAGCTTGCCTTGGTAATCTCAATGTAATATTGGGGATATTTGCTAACCTGGTCACTTGACCCTTTGTTCACTCGAATGATTCCACCTTTTTCTGGACTGGACATGAATTAAATTCACTTGACAGGGTTCACTATAATTGAATCATGAAACTTGATTTTTTATTTTTGAATGTGGATCCGTGTATCATTATTTGTTTTGTTTCATGCTTAACCATTTGGGAGTCACATGATATATCAAACTCTTTCAGGCTCCATATGAAACAAGGCACCATATGGAACATTGCATCAAAGCATTGTGCAATGCTGATGTCACTGCTGGCTTCAAAATAGGGAGGGATGTGTCGCTTCCTGAAACATATGTTCGGTCTGCTAGAAATCCCCTCCGAGATCTTGGAGGAAAACCACCTTCTCAGAGAAACATTCTTGCCTTCTATGCTGGAAACATGCATGGTTACCTGCGTCCAATCTTATTGAAGTACTGGAAAGATAAAGATCCTGACATGAAGATCTTCGGTCCTATGCCTCCTGGTGTTGCAAGCAAAATGAATTACATCCAGCACATGCAGAGAAGCAAGTATTGTATCTGTCCCAAGGGTTATGAGGTCAACAGTCCTCGGGTGGTTGAAGCCATCTTTTACGAGTGTGTACCCGTAATTATATCAGATAACTTTGTGCCACCATTTTTTGATGTCTTGGATTGGGGAGCATTTTCATTAATCCTTGCAGAGAAAGACATATCCAACCTAAAAGGAATATTACTTTCGATTCCAAGGGAGAAGTATCTTCAAATGCAACTCGGGGTCCGGAAAGCTCAGCGACATTTTCTTTGGCATGCTAGCCCGCTGAAGTATGATCTCTTCCACATGACCCTCCATTCAATTTGGTATAATAGAGTTTATCAGATAAAACCTAGATAAGCATGTCTGTAGATGAGCAAGCAACAAGCACACGAAGACCAGTGGCTGAAATGGAATAAACTGTAGCATATGAAAGAGTGGTGAAGTTCATTGTGAAGCTTTAGCAAAGAAATCATCCACTTTTGCTTGCCGTTTGAATTTTAGAAAGAACACGTGAAGGTGCCTTTTGTGTTGCATTATCTCATTAGTGACAGTTTTCTGTGCATATCTTGTTTTACCATTTTCTTCTTGTACAAAGACCCTCTCAAGAAGACGGAAGTTTCTGGCACCACACTCTCCATGTTTCTCATGACAGGAGTTTCAGGGTGGGCGCATGCCAGCTGACTAGGAAGTTTCTTTTCATTGGGCAGTGCAACTAGTGATGTAAAATAGCTAGTCTGATTTCTTGCCGTTTCTGTATTCCTTTAGCAATGACTAAATTAATTTTTTTTATTTTAAATTAATTTTATTTTGATATTTTAATTTTACAAATATTATTTTAATAATTTTTAAATAAAAATTATTTTAAAAAATAACCACTAATCTGCTGGAGGTTTACTTGGAGAAAAAAGAAGAAAAGCAACGTGGGATCGGGTGCGGGTCCCGCTCTCATGGAGGAGATCTTGTCCACGCTCACCATGGAATTGGACCCAACACGCCACGTGCCTCTCATATTCCCGAAGAGGAATAGAAAAGGAAGGTAAAGGAGCAATGACCCGCTGGAGCAGTGATCAGCATCACTTCGCTGCCCTTGGCTTTCCTTGCTTACAAGCAAGTTTTGAGTTCTATTTCTTTCTCCCAACTAAATAAATAAATAAATTATTATTGTTTTTTAAAAATAACAGGAAAGAAATCCTGAATAAGTGGGCAACAGAGAAGTAAAATAACAATAATAATGATAACAAGTGGATAACGATGATCATCCATCCATGGGCTCCATTCCCATCTCCATGATTATTCGGTTGCTTACTTTCCTTTGCCTACTCTTTCTTAATTTTATTTGATTTTGGTTTTTTCAGACGGCCTTTTTCCCTGTCACTATAAAGAGTCTCCCTCTATTTCTGTGGTGTGCAGGTTTGTATTTTATTGTGCCTTCATTTCTGTAAGTCAGCCTCAGCGGCCCTTCTGCTAACCTCTATTGCTCTTTTGATTCTTTGAATTCTTTTAACCACTCTGCTGCTTCTGCTTTGTTTAACTCAAGTCACTCTGGTTTGGATTTTCGTTTTTTTTTTTTTCCCTTCTCTTTCAGTCCTTTCCTTGCCTTTGACAATGTTTGAAACACTGAAATTCTTGTTGGTCTCTGTCAAAGTTGATGACCACAAATCCCATTTAACAAACCATCTCAAAACAGGGGCTGCTTTCCTTTCCCATCCTAACCATTTCTACACTTCATTTTTTTTTTCTGGGGATCCATTTGTGTGCTTTAGGAATGGGCGGGGACAGCTTTTTTGTTCTCGAAATCATTTTGATTTTATTTTATCTCAGGATACGAGGATCAAATGGGAGATTTTTGTATCAAAGAAGAAATTAGTGATATCCCTTCAAGAGTAATTATCTCATCTTATATCCCATAGAATTTCTAATGCTTAGTTCCTTTTCTTTTCTTGAGGTGATTCTTGATGTCTAACTCAACGTTATGTCTAACCGTGTTTTTTACTCTCTCTCTGTTTCTTTTTTCGTGATTTTAGAGGCAACATTTTGATCATCCATTAAGTGAATGCGGCCTACTAGAAAGACATGGTTGCCAAATAAAGAATGTGGTAAGACTTGCATTTCGAATTTGTGTGCATTTGTGAGAGTGTGTGTGGACGTGCGTGTGCCTATTAAAACTTGGTGAAGTTTATATTTGGTCAAAGCTAAAAGATGGGATTCTGGGAAGAACCAATGTGATGAAACGCTTCTTCATTGATGAAGGATTGTCATGAAATTATGGTGTAACCTTTCATTACGACTATCTATGCTGTCCTCAATTCAGTTTGATTTGAAAGCTCAGTTTGCTAGACCTCATATGTCCTCTTATCAGGCACATAATGATGCTGTGAATAACGTGACTCTTTTTGTTGATTCTGTTGGATCGCCCTCATCATTGGATGGCATTTTTACCCGCCTCTTAACATTGACTGCATATTTAAGGCGTCGACTGGTTCATTTTATTGGTGAGTGATAGGCTATCATAGGTGCTGAATTAGCTCTTCTGGTTTACTTTCATATTTTTGGGATATTTTGGCTACATTTGATGCAAAGCTCTTTTGGCAGAGGATCTTATATACCATGATGTCAATGGATACTCAGAGAGTTTTGTGGCCAGTTCTTCTGGACCGCATTCACATTCTTCAGGACACAACATCTATAGATCCAATGTCAGAGGGTTTTCATTGTTTTCTGAACATTATATTGCTAATAAGAGTCCTGAAATCCACAGAAGAAGAGCGGCAGAAGTCAGGGAAGAGTTATTTGTAAATACAAGACACGAAGCTAGAACTGGTTGCAGTCATCGAGGTGTTTCATTAATTATTCAAGGGTATAAATATTTTTCGTTAAACTTCTCCATGGTTTGGTTACTGAAAAAAAAGTTAGATTTGTCAGGGAAATAAAATCAAAACCAAGCTTGTTTAATCTAGTTTTCAATTTGAAATTCCACAATGAGCCTGTGTAAATTTCCTTTTCTTCTTTGAGCTGATCTTACATTAATCCATAAATGAACTGAATGACTGATTATTTTTTTTAATTAATTTGTTGTTGCTTTCTTTTCTCTCCTGTTTTTCTTCAATAATTTGTCAAAACAGTTTCTTAATCAGTACTATCTGTGTCATGCACGTGTCCATGTGGGTTTTCTAATGCACAAGGTTCAAAAGTAAGTAAGATACAAAATTTGATAGTACAAATATGCTATTGTTATTTGCAGCTATTTGATAGTTGATGCCTTCAATATCATTTTCTATCATATATTTACTCTGAAAGGGGTGCAGATTGATGCTCCCATTGTTTGGTTTACGACTTGGCTGGATGTTGGCATTGGCCTCCTGGAGATGTTCACTTTATTATATCAGATGCACGCAAGCTCAAGTTCTTAGGTAAAAGAAGTTGTTTACAACTTTGCAGGCTCATAGGTCATTTTCTGTAGAAGAGTTTTTGAAGGTTTCTTTTAGACTTTACCTTCTACGCTGAAATTACTGACTCCATCTGTATAAATTTTGCTACCCTTCATTTTTTTCTTGTATGATTTTAGTCTGCATTTTTGCATCTTCAGCATTACATCTCGTGTTTGCAAAACTTTGCGTGGTTCGTCGGATGATATTGGATGGTTACAGCATACACATGACATGGCTCCAGTGGAGGATGGTACAGTTAGATTCTTAGAGCTGCTTGAGAGAGTAAGGTAATGACCAATTTTTATTTGATATATCTGATAAGTAGAAATCAACCAACCAATTGCTATGTTTCGAAGGCTGGGAAACTAAAAAAATGTGATGGCACTGGAGATGGAATACTTAGGACTTAACAGCAACTGCCTTTTTTTTGTTTCATTTGTGACTCGTTAATTAATGCAGTCTCTCTGAAATTATTTTCATATTGGCATAATATGCTTGTTGCCTTGGTTGAGCGTTGTCTCAAAGAAGTGTTTGGGATTGCCCGGTATGTGCTAGTGAGATCCATTAATGGTCAAACTATGATTTTTCATCTAACTGCGTTTTCAATTTGAAGTTGCTATTTTTTCAAACTGGTTCACTTGAGTGTTAACTACTACTCTGTGCTCTGTCGGGGATATGAATTCTTATAATTGGGTTCATAATTTTATTGATACCTACTCTTTCTTTGTTGTGCTTGTTCCTCAGGAATGGAGAGCACAACCTTCCGAACACATTTGTTTATTTATTAATACCAGGTTTAGAAAATCCCGGTACCCTGATGTTCAAATCTGGAATTTTTTTTCGGTCAATAGTTGGCATGTTGTAAACCCAACAGTAATGCAAATTTTTACCTTTATCAGGCCTTTTTAGTAATCACGGCCCCCTGTATTTTGTGGGTGCTAAGAGATTCTTTTCTAAGATGGGTCTAGCTTGCCACATTGCAAAAATTCACAGTGAGGTAATCACTGTTTACTCGGTCCTTTATCTAGACTAAATTGACTGGAGAACCAGAAAGTTTTAGAAAAATGATTCTTTAATGAGGTTGTTTGTCCTGTTCTCTAATTTTACTTTTTCTTTCACTTCTATAGTTAAGTTAGATCATAAGCTATTATGATATTATCTGCTTATCCATCACGCTGCCATTATTATGAAGGCATCAGTGGAGCATAATGCATGGGAGCTGAAGCAATATATTGAGGAGCTATATTGGGGTTCAGGCAAGCGTGTGATGCTGCTTGGGCACAGCAAGGGTGGGGTTGATGCCGCAGCTGCATTGTCGATCTACTCTTCTGACTTGAAAAACAAAGTTGCTGGACTGGCATTGGTACAGAGTCCATATGCTGGAACCCCCATAGCTTCTGACATTCTTCGTGAAGGCCAGATTGCTGACAAAGAAACTCGGAGGATCATGGAGCTTTTGATCTGCAAAATAATTAAGGTAGTCCTTGTCTCTGCCTAGATACAAATCCACAGGAAAGTCTGCGCATAATAACAAGGAAACTCTTATTATGCTGATATGTTTCCCTAGTTTTATATAAACAGCTTTCCATGTTTTTATTTTGATTCTTATTTCCTTTGTGTCCTACATACTGCCAGAGTTTATAGTTATGCTCCTCCACAGGATTACCTTTTATTTTTTAAATGTTTCCTTGTGTTATGTTATTTGGATCTTTTCTGTGGCTCGGTGCTTTTTGTGCTTCTCTTGACTATATGATTTTTTTTCTGCATCTGCATCCCAATTTGTTGAAATATCTGGCTGATTTCTTATATCATCATGAATAAATTTAGGGTGACATACGAGCATTGGAGGATCTCACGTATGAGAAGCGGAGGGAATTCATCTCAAAGCACCAGCTTCCAAAGGAAATTCCACTTATCTCTTTCCACTCGGAAGCAAGCATTGCTCCAGGTGTCCTTGCAACAATGACTCACATAGCACACGCAGAACTTCCTTGGCTTTCCCTCCCAAAGTTTGGGAGCGAGGAATCTGATGACTTCCAAGCAGGACACCAGGTGCCAGTAGTGATTCCCGTATCTGCTGCTATGGCTGTGTGCGCACTCCACTTGCAGCTTAGGTATGGAGAGAAGAGTGATGGGTTAGTGACATGCCGTGATGCTGAAGTTCCAGGTTCAGTTGTAGTCAGGCCAGATAGGAAGCTGGATCATGCTTGGATGGTTTACTCTTCAAGAAAGAAGGATCCTAGTGAACCTGATTCTTGTGAAATGTGCGAGTCTCTTTTGACTATGCTGGTGGAGCTTGGCAAGATGAAGTAAGAAAGAGATGTCTCCTGTGCCTTTTAAATACTTTACAAGGAAGTCATTGTTTTGGACCCTCTTGATCTTGAATTCCCATTAATGAAGATGGCACCATGTGACGTTTGCTCCTTGCTTATGAATATCATAAGTTGTAGGGAAGAAACATTTTTACTGCAAGTTACGATCTGCGCTTTTGTCTCCTTCATTGATTAATTTCAAGCTTTGTACATTTCATTTCATATCATGCCGTATTACAAACACTAATACATTCTGCATGATCGATTTAGCAAGTAGAGCAGGAATTTGAAATGTTAGAACTCGAAAGTTAAAATGTCAGAAACTTGCAAATCCCTTCATTTTGGGATCCTACATCTTAAACTCCAAGGTGGATGATGCATTTGCCCTCCACTTTTCAAATCTCATTCTCACCATTTAAGCAAAGCGAAGTTTTCACTTCCAGGGTTTCCCTAGTCGGCTACACTATCAAAGGCTGCTCCACCATTAGTTTACCGCCCGTTACTTCCAGTCTCCTCTGTGTCCTCCGATCATAGATTTCCCATAGGTCACCAGCACCAAACCTGTAAACTTTCGGTGGTGCTTCTTTTCTCAGTTCATAGAAGCTAGATAGGATCTTCCTACGATGAGCAAAAGATGCATGTTGATGTAATGTCTGCGGAAGTAGTGAGATGAGAGGCCAAAATAAGCAGGCATTCGATTTCTTCAAGATATGCATGTAAGCGGTACTGTACTGAGGTGTCCTCTATGGGACTTCTTCCTCCCACAGACATCTCTGTACAAGCACATGTCTCTCTCAGAAATCCAACTATAGTACGCTGCAAGGGACCCCAGCCCATTTACTTAATGCCCTTAAATTTGCAGGGGCCTTCTACCCAGATATGAAAATCAAATGTAATTCAGTGAACAGATGCATACTTGGCAGGGCAGCTTGGTTCTTGACATCTTCCATGCCATGTGTTAGCGAAGGACAGAGAGCAGAATGAGATTGAACAAGATACTGCAGTTTCAGTGACAAAGTTGAAGTGAAGAGGGCTCAATACCTTCGGAGTACGGGTGGCATGTGGACGAGCCTGGATTATTATTGAGTACCCTGCATGTTTCTTTGTACTAAATAAGTGATCATAGAGCTCCACTGGAGCTTTAATGAAGGCAGGCATGGGTCCTATTCGTATACTCTGAATCACTCTTCCAAAATCTTGATCTAACTAGCTACAAGGATTGATTTAGATTATAAAAGAAAAAAGAAAAAAGATTACAATATAAAACCTCAAATTCGAGTTTCATCTCTAACTTCTTTTTTAGAAGGCATTTTTGCACCTATTTTAGGAAATAGCCTCCTTGTCAAAAAATATAGTAAGGGTTCTTCTAGGTGAATATGACAATTATAATACTTTGCATTGCATATATGGTCAATCTATTTATTTTACAAACAATGAGATTAGTATTCGATAATGATATAAAACAAAACTTATCTTATAATTTAAAATTTAAAATTAAAATAATTATTTGATATAATATTATGACCATGATCATAAGTTTAAATTTCATTATTTTAATTTTATATAATAAAAATTAAATATAAAGTAGCATAAATTTTTATAAATTTAAAGTCTAAATAATTTTTATTAAAAGAAAGTGTATTAAAGAATAATATAAATTATATATCAAATCTTATATGATTTTGATTTTTTAAACTGAGATAATTCATTTTTATTTCATATATATATATATATCTAGTGAAATAATTAAGATATGAATGTTCTTAATTATTTTAAACAATGAAAGGAAGAAAATCTAAGAACAAAATAATGAGAGTACTAAGTAAATATACAATCAACTGATCAAATAATAATGTCCAATGCTTTGTATTATTTTTACTATATGTGTGTGTGTGTTTTACCCTTAAATTGGAAACATTAGAAAGTCTACCAAGAAAATAAAGAAGCACCCCATGCCACAAAGCAAGGGTTAGCATTATAACGAAATGAGTCACGTTATAGGTAACAGTAAACTCCAAAGCCTGGGAAAAAAACATAGTGCTTGCTTAGAATATTAAATGCCTTCAAATTGTTATTATGGTTTAAATTTAGGACTGTGATCAGGATTTTGAACAGTGAAAGTTAATTAATAATTTTGCTTGATATACTGAGTATAAACCCAAAAACATGCTAGATTGAGATTCAGTATACTAAGCGGTCTCATCTTTTTCTGTATTTTTATATTATTATCACGGTTTTAAAAAAATATTCTAATATTGAATTGGTATTTAATTTGATAAAAAAAATCAATTTTTTTGTTTAGAAGAAATTAAAACAAATAAAAATCTCAAGCTTTTTCTTTCTAAAAGAATATGGTGTTTGGTTCATTTTCCTTTTTTTTGTCTTAAGTCATCAAAATTGTTTTTAATTTGATGCTATAATGTGCTTTGATTGGGGTTTTGAGTTAATCACTTGTTTGTATTTACTTTTTATATGTTTATATCGGTATAAAAAATATTCTGATATTGAGTTGGTGCTTGATTTCATGAAAAATAACCTATTTTATTGTTTTAAAAAAAATGAAAATGAGAGGATCAAGATTGAAAAAGACAAAAATGGAAAGTCTTTTTTTTTTTAAATAATAATAATTGTTTTAATGAATTTTGCCATCATTTGACTTTGTATTTTTGCATATCTCATTTTTTGGTCAATTTCGTTTTACAATTGAAAGATTTGTTTCATAACTTTATTTTTCTAGTATTTTAGTTAACATGAGAGAAGAGATAGAGAATCATCGAAAAATAGTGATAGAAACAAAAAAAATTAATGAATGAACTTTTCATCAACATAACTTTTTTTCTTCATATTAACAAGTTTTATTTGATGAGAGAGCTTAATTTAGGTAATTTCCCTCTTTATCTTATGTATGACGATTTTTTATGATCATCTAATTTTAACTTGTAAGTGTATAAGTGTATAATATAGTAATTAACTCAATAAGATTGATGTCATATTCATGGAGAGTTAGATATGAAAATTATGCTAGGTAACAAAAAAAAAATCAAGAGGAATTAAATTAATAATAACTTGGTTGAAAATAATTAATGAATTTATTTTTAAAGATAAAACATTTTATAAAAAATTCATTTTTTTTCAAAATAAAAATAAAAAATAAAATAAAAGTTAGCAATGTGGAGAAAGCATATTAAGAAGGATTATAAAAATAGAAAAAAAATCAAACTGTAATTTATGGAGAAAATTTAAAGTCTAATTGTACTCCATTATTCCCACGAATGGAGAAAAAATACAAATTAAATGTCAAATTAAATGATTATTAGATGAATTTGTATAAAAATTAAGGCCAATGACATAATTAAATTTTTAATGAGCCAATTTGATTTATTTATGGGCCAAATTAAATTTTAATTATGTTCAAGAATTAATTTGGGTCCAATTGAAGAATTTAATTAAGTTTAAGGACTTAATTATATTTTAAATGGGTCAAATTAATTTTATTTACGACCTAATTGATGAGAAATTAAGTTTAGGAGTTTGATTTGGGCTTAATTAAGATAAGTAGAATTTTAAGAGACCAAATACAATTTTTATCAAATTAATTGATTGAAATCAGAAGCCAAATTGTAAAGAAATTGAAATTTTGGGATCAATTAGAGGTTAAATCGAGGAAATTAGTAGATCAATCTGTAAACAGAGTCGAACTATAAAGGTGTAATTAACAAAAACCAAGGGTTAATTAAAAAAATTAAAAATTT
The DNA here is from genome assembly GCA_015708895.1 of Populus ilicifolia. NCBI lineage: Eukaryota > Viridiplantae > Streptophyta > Magnoliopsida > Malpighiales > Salicaceae > Populus > Populus ilicifolia. The sequence goes on from SRLM01000675.1 coordinate 322,030, forward strand.
AATGGTAAATTAAAGGTTAAATTGTTCAAATCCAAGATCACTGATCAATGTGCATATGGTGCGTAAATCCATGGTTCCAATTGAAGTTCGACAAGGGTGTAATTGTATTAAATTAAAAGTCTAAGGTCAATTAGAGGTACAATTGCATAAAATTAAAAGATCGAGGACTGCTTTAAACTTTGAAGAAATCCCTATTTAAAAACTAAAATAATGCCATTTTAATATTAAAAAAAATAGAGGACCAGACGATGCATCGTGTGATCACTATTCATTATCTTCTTTATTTTTCTGAGAAACTGGTCAAATCATCAATTTTACAGGTACATTTAATATACCTAACGTCCATCAAATTTGTCAAACCTTGCACGAAACTAATCACCAGACATTCCTCTACGTTTAAGTTTGGTCGTCACCAGCTTATTAACAAATAAACAGACATGGGACCACCCCAAAGAGGTCACTTCAGGCAGCCTGCAATTGCAGATTTGACAATGCACAATGTTTACTTTAAGCTAATGGTTAGTATATTTCCAAACTGAATCAAGGGCTGAAAATTATACCCCTGTAAAGATAAAATTATCTTCTTTCACCCCTGTAAATGGATGCATATTTCACGTTTAGGAGGAGGGCGAAAATCAAATGCAAAGTTGGTTGAAAACCAGTATTCCCTGCTCAATTTTTCTACAATTGGTTTTTCTTTTCTTTCTCTATCCACTATGGTCCTCAGCCACCACCACCTTCATCACTCATCTTCTCACCATCATCCTTACCACAAGTAACAATCAAACCATCTCAAGTGGTGGTTACACCACTTCTCTCTTTTCTTTGTAAAAATCTTTTTCTTTACCACCTTGGTAATAGCAACAACAACAACCACCTTGCCTAGAACTTTTTGTCCTTCCCAAAGGCAGCTAGGACAATATCAGCCACCTTGCTCAGAAGTTTTCTTCCTTCCCAAAGGTAACTAGGGTAGCAGCTCTGTCCTTAGCTACTCCAATAATTCTAACTAGGAGCTTCCTTTTGTAGGCCTCTATTACTTTTTTTTTTTCCAGCTATGACCATAGCCAACCGCCAGCCTCACCACCTTTAGTTGCACCTTGTGCCACCAGTTAGGCTGTTAACTCCCTCAACGTCTGGTAAGCCTCCCTCCTTTCTTTGTCTTTTTTTTTATTTATCTTACCGCCAGCACCCTTTCAATTATCAATAGTGCAATCTGAATTATAATTCATGTTGCATTATTTCTTGTAACTTAGTCACTAGGCTGCAAATGACTAAGTTACTTTAGGTTGGACTTGTCTTAGCCTAGCCCAGTTGGCTTGGTCTAGGTCTAGCCCATCCCTAAAATTTAAAAAAGAATATCTTAGGCCAAGTATAGCCTAACCATTTTGGGTTGATATCGACTCATTTATTTCTAGGTTTGTGCTTGACCTAGTTATCTTGGTCGGCCCAGCCCACATGTTTAAATAATATTTATTTAATTAATTAATATATGTATATATAATGTTATATGAAAAAATAATAATAATAAAAGAATTAAAAAAGAATTTTTAAAAATCCTTTCAAAAAATTTGTGCTTTTTAAAAATATTTTTCTACTAATTTTTCAGAATATTAGGTTGTATATTTACACTGCAAAATACAAATCCAGTATTAAAATACCTGTTTTTTCCTCCAAGATATTTCAAAATATTTTTTTTAAAAAAGATTTTTTTTATGCATACGGTCAAATTATAAAATTTTTCCAAACATATTTTTCATAAAAAAGTTTTAAAAAATTGCATCTTTTTTATTTTTTTTAAAATCCAAAATGGATATCATAACCAATTTATAATCATCCATTAGGGTTTGACTAAAATATATATAAAAAACCTTTTTGTTTCCCTAATTTTTAGGGTACAGATGTAGATTTTAATATTTGTAGGTGTAAAATTATATGATAAAGTACACCTTTAGGTATTAAAGATACAAGGTACAAATAAATTCAATATTAAAATTCAGACTTTAGAACAATTAGAATTTAACCCGATAAGATTAAGACTCCCTTATGAAGAAAGATCTATCTTGAATTTTAGAAAAGACCAATGAATAGAAATCTGATCTAGAAAAACAATCAAACAATAATGCAACTTACCTTAGGTAGGATACACTAGGTGATACGTTTTTTTCTTTTACAACTAGTTTCTTACCCAGACTCTCGTAGATTATAGGTTCCTAGTGACTGTTGTTATCCATTTTTGGGTTCTCATAAAAATAAAAAAATACAATATATATATATATATATATTAGAAGAAATTCAAAAAATAATAAAAGCGGGAAAATGATTACTGGAATGCCAAAAAAAAAGAAGCTAAAATTGATTGAGGAGATTTAAAAATATAAAATGTTGAAATTTGACAGTAAGAGCCTTGTTGATGAGGAAAATTCAATTTGAGGAAGAAAAGTCTAAAATTAGATATTTATAGACTCAATTAAATTTTATCCAAGGTTTAATTGAATTTATAAAAGGATTTGATTACAAGAAAATTAATTTTTAAAATCAATTTAGACTTTTATTACAAAAGATTAAAATTCTAGGGTCCAGTTATAATTTTAAAGATTTAATCTAATTAAATTAGGAGTTTAATTGTATAATTATTGAAGTTTGATGCCAGTTAGAGACTTAATTGAAACAATTCAAGGTGTTAACATTAAGGGATCCAATTACAATTTTTTAGGGGGTTTGATTATAAAACAGCGAAAACTTCAAGGGCCAAATTAGAAGAACCCAAACGGCGCCGTTTCCATCATTAATGGACTTCAAACAGCTGTGAATCGGTGACGATAATGGAAGGAGACGTTAGTAATGATTATGGAATTATTCTCGAATTAATGGGGCGGGTATCGCGGCTGACATCCCTCGTCACCGTGATAAATGCCGGCATACCAAAATTGCTGGCATCCTCTGGCTTATAGCCAGAGGAAGAGCTGCAACAGGGCAGGCGGAGACTGAAAAAAAGAGGAGTGAAGCAACTTAAGGGAAAACGTAGGAAAGAGGAGAGAGCAGAGAAATATTAAGAGAGCAGAAGGGAGAACAGAGGAATCAACCGAACGGAAGCAGAGGAATCAAACTGAACAAAAACAGAGGACACGGTGAGGCAGAGAACACAACACCACCATCATCTTCGTCTTCTCAAAACCAGGTACGTTCGATGTCCATCTTACTTCCTATATAATAAGATGGTGCCTGTTAGTATGTAAAAGAAGAAAAGAAAATGATGCCGGTTAGCAGATAATCCACTCTGTTTTTTTTTTCCCCCTGTTCTCGCATGGTAAGCAGGATGATGAACAGTGTGAAGGTAATTTAATTACCTTTGCACTGTTCATGCACGCGTAAAGTACTACGCGTGCATGGGGGATGAAGGATGGTCACTGGCATGGGCCAGTGACAATGGCTGGGCTGGCTAGACCATGCCCAGCCACCCAGGCTGGCTAGGTCCAGCCCCGCCACATGGGCCGGGCTGGGCCCAGCCCACAAAAATAAAATAAAATAATTATTAAAAAAAATATTTCAAAAAAATCATTAATTTTCTGGAAATTTTTCTATTGTATTTTAATCAATACCGGTTTGTATTTTTATACTGTAAAGATACAAATTCGATATTAAAACACCCGGTTTTCGAAAGAACATAAAAAAATTAAAAAAATAAAATATTTTTGTTTTCATGCATATGATCAAGTTTCTAAAAAAAAAATCATACTTTCATACACATATACACACATACAAATAAAAATTCAAAAATATGTATTAAGCATACATTTTGGCTTTAATAACTAGTTTATTAAAGTTATGAGAACTAGACCAATATTTAAAAAAAATTCAAAAAATATATTTTTTTCTTTTAATACCTAGGGTTATAATCTTATACGTAATATATATTCTGAATATTAAAATTTTTTTGTTGACATTAGAACAATTAGGTTTTACTCGATAAAATAAGGATCTCTTTACTGAATAAGACTTTTCTTAAATTACAAACGGACCAACAACTAGAAAGCATGATGAGACCTTAAATTTTATTAGATAATTAAACAACGTAGCCTATCTTAGGTAAGATGTATTTAGGGTGCTAAAACCTCCGATCTCTGAGACTAGTTAGGGTTCCTAATGACCAAAATACTAGACGATGACTCTCATTTCATTTTTTCACTCATAAAAAAACAAGAATTTCTTGTCTCTCTACACATTTTCTAGATTTTCCACATAAGATAGAAATAGAGGGTGGATGTTTTCCCCGTGATGCCGCACACGTGCGACAATGACCATAATACTAGGTAATGACTCCTAAACATTAAAACCAGAAACCTTTTTCAACACAATACCTCATACAAAAGGCACGAAAGAAAGCCTCCACCGTCACCAAACGACATCGCATTGGGCACTCGTGCACCCCACGACATATAAGATAATTCAACCTAATATCAACGATAGTGATATTAAATCATAAGATATTACAATAAAATTTAAAAAGATAAAAATTGATTATTGTTTTAGAGTGAACAAGTACTATTATATTAAATAAGACATTGAATCAAGCAGTCTCTATACCAAAACTAAGGTTTGTGCATGAAAATTGAAGAATATAACATTGCCTAAATGATTTCTAAAATTTCTTCGCAATAATAAAACATTCATAAAGAAAATAAGAAGATAAATATTAAGATTCATTTATATCTTAAAGAACTCACCTCAACTACCATTATCCTTGATTTGGATCCAATAATGAGATTAGCCAACCATGATTATATATAATAACACTTTAATAAACATGAAATAACTTGAATCAAACTAAAATAATAAGTTTTACAAACTAAAAAACTGAAATCTACAAAGTAAAACATAATATAATTTCGGTAAACATTCTAACACAAATATAATGTTAACGTTAAACATAAATTTGACTATTTTAAAAGCCTTTTATAGGGATGATTATTACAAATATATTTATAGGCAATTATGTTAGCTTTCCAGATCATTAAAGGATAAGTTATTTTGACATCTGAGTCAAAAGTTATGGGTATAACACTAAAAGGTGTTCTGAAAAATCAAATCAGGCTAGCTTGAAAACTACTTTGGCACATGTTTTTCATCCTTCTTTATGAGTTGTCTCTTTTTCTCTTTTTGACCTAAAATAATATAACGATGTCCCCTTCAGCTTTCCATCCATGTAGTTCCCTTTTGGATCAATGTATTACCCAAAATAAATCAAATGTTATTTGTTGTGTGGACATGTAAGATCATGAATTACGTTTGGGTTAATTTGGAAGTTGATTTGTGGCTAAATTTAAGTATCATATAAGAATACAAATGTACCTATTATTTGGGCTAAGATTGACATTGCAACCTTGAGTGTTTGATGGTTGAAGTATGTACACAATACAAGGCAAGTTTGAGCTTGAAGTAGATTATATGATAATCTTTTTTAGGATTGAAATAGAATTGATTTTTAGAGAAAATTTGGTGTAATTATTTGAACCAAGATTTGATTCAATCTTCAACTAAATTTCAATTCAATTCTTTGTTCTAAATCCTAATGTTAAATTTTCTAAAATAATTCATTTAAACTCCAAAAACCTATCAAAACATTAAAACAAACTTTAAAAAAGCACATTCATTATTATAAAAAAATCCAAATAAAAAAATAAATATATTATAAAATAAAAGACTTAATAATACTTTTGATACATAATCATCTTACTTAAAGAATTAGATTAGGCTTGAGAATTTATTTAGATTTGGGTTGATTTGTCATTTTTAACCAATTAAATGCTAAGTTAAGAGCAAATATAGGGGTTTATTGAGGTCCATTGGGTGTTCTATAATTATTTTTAATTGAAAAAAAAAGTGAAAATGATTTGCTTTGCCTAAAAGTTAGTAGCTTGACTTTCTGACCACCTATAATGGTTGAAATCTATAACTGTATATGACATGCCATTTGCCATAATAGGTGGTTTATTGTCCATTTTGTTTGTTTTTTTTTAAAAAAAAAAGATGAGGTGGATGGCATTTCACTTATCTTTTATAAAAGAGGAAAAAACCAAAGCATAGGCTTGCTCTAGAATTCAGGTAATTCATTTTGAGAACAATTAATTTAGCTTAATTTTATGAAGAATTTAAAATTTTAAGGAGTCATTAGAATCAGTAAAACGAGCTTGGAAGTTCCTTGGGGTGGTCATAACTATTAAAAGAGTTTATGGAAAGGTTATTCCTAGATATTCAATGTTGCAAAATACTAGAGGAAAAGGGTATTAAGTCTTACCCTTTTAATTATCTATAGAGATTGATGGCTTAGAGCTTGTAAAATATTTATGAGAATATTTAAGCACAATAAAAGTTTTACAATTTAGGTTTCAACTCAAAGTTAGAGGAGATGAGTGCTAAAAAGAGAAAATTATTTGTTAATATTATAGCTCGAGAACGTATGTTTGTCAATATAGAAAGAGAAAGGATGACTTATTAACTCAACTGTAATAACAATAACATGGTTTTGTGGAAGTTAAAGCAAGACTCAATAGGGTATTAAAAGCCAATAAGAAACTAGATCACATGGTGATAAAAATAGTGCTGACAATATTGGTAGTTAAAAAGAAATTTATAAAAAAGGAAAAACATGAAATCAAGCTCAAAGATGTTCACAAAAAAATATGCTTAAAAAATAATGTCAACAACAATCAAAATTGATCACATATTGGATAACTATTTAGGAGTTTTGAAATGGAGTAGCAAAAAGCATCGTTAAGAGTTAGTTAGCTAATATAAAAAATTTGCCTTGACTAGGTAAACCTTCATTGATGAGCGATGTTTTAGAAAGGGAAGCACATCATTAGACTTTCAAAATCATATGCTATCATATATAAGTTCAAGATGTCAAGAATTATACCATAAGATTAAGAGGCATAGCTTAACACATAATTATACTTAAATGGGTCAAATTAATTTTATTTTGGGCTTAATTGATGAAAAATTAAGTTTGGGACCCTAATTTTGGCTTAATTGAGAAGAATGAAATTTTATGAGATCGAATTTAATTTTCATCAAATTAATTGATTGAATTTAGAGGGTTTACTTGCATTAAATAAAAAAGTTTAAGGTCAATTAGGGTTTAATTGAAAGTAATTAAAATAGAAATGACTAAAATAAATTTTGGCAATAACAAGACTCAGCACCACTCATTATCTTCTTTTTTTCTTTAAAAAAACTAATCTTATTATCTACTTTATAGCTGTATTTAATGTAACTAATATCCATCAAATTTGATAAATCTTATACGAAAATGATCATCTGCACTTTCTCTACAACCCCATGTGACCCGTTCAAGCTAAATGACAATACATTAGCACTGGTGGCAGCCTAAAGAGGTCTACTTAATCAGCTTTTGTCACCAGATTTGACAACTCAGGATGCTTCCTTTGAATCAACGGTTGGGATTCATACTAACTGAATCAAGGGTGAAAATTTTTTCCAGTATAGATAAGATTTTCCTATTCCACTATCTATAAATAGAGATGAATTTTATGGTTTAAAAGAGGAGAAAATCAAGTCCAAAATCAACCAAAAAACTAGTTTTTCTTCCGGTTTCTGCACATTTCTCTCTTTTTTCTCTCTCTATCATGGCTTTTGGCTGCCACTACCACCATCACTGGTCTTCCCACCATCAGCCCCACCGTAGAAATCTTTCTCCTACACCAACAAGCAGTTTACCATTGGTAAAGCAACCACCACATCTCTCTATTATCCTTCCTCTCCTCATTCTCCCCTCTGCAGACCTTTTCCTTTTTTACCTTTAGAGTTACAGTCACTCTAGCCAACTTAGGTAGCCAACTCTACTGTCGTTTCCAACTCTGGCTTTAGACTGTCCTCCCTCGCTAGCCAACCATCACTGCTATGCTAGGTGGTCTACTACCCTTCCCCTGGTTATTTGTCTTCCACATGAAAGTTTTACTGTTTATAAGTGAACAATATACTTGAATTATAATTCACATCCACTATTCTAGTGGACCTTGTGTCAGACCAGTTCTAGCCCAGCCTAAACAGTTGGGTTAGGTCGGGTCAGGTCAGGTCGGATCCAGTCCCTAAAAAAATAAAGAAGTTTTAAAAATTATTTCAAAAAATGTGATTTTTTCAAATATTTTTCTACTAATTTTGCATAATATCGAGTTATATATTTACACAGTAAAATATAAATCCGGTATTAAAATATCTAGTTTTCTTTGAAATATTTTAAAAAATAAAAATAAATAAATAAATAATATTTTTTAAAAAAAATCTCAAAGAAATTTAAATTAATTTTCCCTTTCAAAAACCAAAAAAAAATGTTGTGTATGATCAAATCATGAAATTTTTCCAAGTATATTGTTCACAAAAAAACAAAAAAAAAATTACATCTTTTTCATGTTTTGAAAAATCCAAAAATAGATATCATAACTAGTTTATAATTATCCATTAGGATTTGGCCAATATGTCAAAATCTTTTTCCAATCTTGTTTTTAGGGTCTAGATGCAAACTTTAATATTTGTAAGGTGTAAAATTACATTATAAAGCATACCTTCAGGTATTAAAGATATAAGGTGTAAAAATACAATGCTAAAATTTATATTTTGAAATGCTTAGGATTTAACCAAATAAGGTAGGGACTTTCTCATGAAGAGAAATTTGCTTTGAACTTTAAAAAGATCAATGAATAAAATCCAAACCTAGAAAAACAATCAAACAATAATGCAGATTACCTTAGGTAGGGTGCACTAGAGGTGATGCGTCTTTTCCTTGCACAACCAGTCCCTTACCCAGACTCTCACAAACCATAGGTTTCTAGTGACCATAATACGAGGTGGTGACTCTTAAACATTAATCATAATTCTAAGTAAATCCAAAACATCTTTCCAACATATAGAAGGCACAACAGAAGCTTCCATTGTTCCCAGAAAATGTTATGTCGGTGCTTGCGACACCGTGACAGAAAGAATGAGCAAAGTAACTTTGTACATGATAATGATTTTTAGAACAAGTTTGTATTATATTAGAAAAACTTTGTAGATAATTAGTACTCAAAAGTGTATTTTTATCATGGTTTTATATCATCATTTTGCACTTGAAGTATCAATAACTTCTTAACTAAAGTACGTTTTATAATAATCTATCTAATAATATAAGATACCTTTAATTTGTGGTAAATGTCTACTTTAAATGCAGGCCTATCACATAAACGAAAGGATTGATTGATGACTTTAAGAACTTCAATTGCAAAGGCAAAGAGATGATCAAACTTAGAAAAGAGATGTCGGTGCAATCCAAACCGGAACACTGTTCGGTAATTGGGTCAAATCTGGAGCTATAGATCTCAGATTTAGGTCTATTTTATATGGATGGAAATGTCAAACATAGGCCTACAACTTTCATATGGAGCCCAAATCTGAAAAGGTCATTTTCAAGTCCAAATTATTGTAACAACAAAGAAGCCCGAATCTGTCCTCCAGCCCGAGCACTGTTTAGTATTTTGGCCATATCTCGAGCTCTAGAATTCGAAATGAGCTGAATGTTTTACACAAGAAAGCTGAGATAATTTCCTAGAACTTTTATGTTTTCAAGTGGCTCTAATTTTGATGTCATCAATGACGTTTTGGGCAGACAAGAGAAGATAAGGATTGTCACCAAGTCAAGGGTTGGCTGACACGACAAAGAGATTGATGTCTTCTCCCAAGTGCAGGAGT
>SRLM01000676.1:0-44149 GCA_015708895.1 Populus ilicifolia
TTGAGTACTAATCAGCCTGAGTAAAGAGTCTTTAGATAACCTTTTATTGACTGTTGAGACGCATCCTAGTGGAGATGTGCATTGTGGAATTCATGATTTATGGCCACTATTTCATAAAGAACATGATCGACTTAGTCTTGAGAATCTGATTCAAAAAGACCCTGTTTGCCAGTTTTTAAGAATACTGGATGGGAAGCCTATCCCCGACCCATAGAGGGCGTTTAAGCTGTTCTTGGATGAAAAACCAAGGGAAGATGTGAGCTACAATCACAACTACTTGTACATATACATGTTTTTGTAAAGTAAATAAATAAATAAATAAAGAAAGAGAGAGAGAGAGAGAGTGTGTGAGACTTTAGCTGGCCTATATATAGGTGTTATGATTGCCTTTCTAATTTCTCATCTATAAAACCCTCTCTTCCTTCCTTTCATTTCTACTCAACCCATACATTTAACAAATATAGAAGTGTGTAGAAATGGCAAGTTCCTCAAGTCGTCATATAAGAAATATTTATGTTTTCGGTGGATCTAGTCCTGGAAAAGAAAATGAGTTTTTAGAATCAGCAAATCATCTTGGTCAGGTGCTAGCTGAGAGAAAGATTCATTTAGTTTATGAGAGAGGCAGTCTTGGGTTAATGGGAGATGTGTCAATAGCTGCATTTTTAGGAGATAGTTAAGTTTTGGGGGTCGTCCCCGAAGCCTTAGCACAAGGGGACATCATTGGAAAAACAATTGGAGAGGAACTTCAGATCTCTACAATGTCAACTTGAATGAATACAATGTTTAACCATGTTGATGCCTTCATTGCTTTACCAGGTGGTCTAGGCACATTGGAAGAGATCTTTCATATTTCCTCTTGGGCCCAACTGCACATTCACCATAAACTCATAGGTTTGTTAAATGTTAATGGTTATTATGATAAATTGTTGTCTTTTCTTGATCATGCTGTGGAACAGGAATTTCTAACATCTTCTGCACGACAAATCATAATCTCTGCTGCTACTACTGAACAATTGATTGACCAACTACAATCTTTCGTTCCTGTAATTATCCTTCCATGAGTCGCATAAATTGGTCACCTAAGGAAAGCCGTAAAAAGCTTAGATTGGATTTGAGCATCCAATTGTGAATCTTTGTGTCTTTTGGTTTTATTATTGTTTCTTATATTTTTTCAGTGTGTCTCAGGTTTGTCAGTGTTCGTTATTTCAGGTGATATCTTCTATACTCTATCTTTCTACCTCTAAACATTGAGGACAATGTCTTGTTTTAGTTGGGAGGAAAGGGTAGTAGCTAAAAAAAAAAGTGTTTTCTATTTCATAAAGCATGTGCAAAATGGTTGTTAATATGATGGCAGAGTAAGGAGAATCTTTTATGACTCTTGAGACGCATCTTAGTAAGCATTCGTAACAAGGTCTATCATAATACTTCTTGAAATATTCAAATTTACAAACTCTTGCATTGTTATCACTTAAGTCTGCTCATATACTTATTTAACATGTATTCTTAAACCTTGATTTACACACACACACACTTCAACATATGATTATTGGTTGCATATTGGATTTTTACATTATTTATGTTCTTTTGTTAAAGGTAACAACTAAGGGAAAGGGATAGTATATAATTAAAAAAACAAAAAAAAGAGAAAAAAAAGATAGTAATAAAAATGTAGATAAGTTTGGTTTCATAACCTCCCTAACCTAAGCAATAAAGCACGAAGGGGTGTTTTAACACCTAATACCCTAAAGTCAACTAACTTGGGAGCTATTGGCCCAACGCTTATTACATGGGTTGAGTAGAAAAGCTTAAAGGAATCAAACATTGCACTATCTACATATCAGTATCTGCGACCCGAGTTACTAAGCTTGTACGGGTGTCTTAACACCTAATGCCCTAAGACAAATTGGTCTGGGAGTCATTAGCTGAAAGCTCGTTACATGGGTTAAAGATGCATGGTGTTTTAAATTATATGTATATTTAAAAAAACCAGAAGACAAATAATAATCCCAACCCAAGGAAGTTAACCTTAAACATTAGAACAAAAATTTTGTTTTCTTCCAAGAAAAGCCCCATAATTATGTGTTGATACATTGAGCACAAAAGAAAGGTTTACGAATATCTTGTTAAGAGGTATTAAGCAGGTATATAAATCTAACAAAAGTTTATTTATCTGGATAGAATAATGGAAGTTAAATAATGAATACCTTTCTTTGTGGAATTTGCAAATTATTTTTCTATTTTAATGCTTTGATTACTAGGAACTAGTAATAAGCTATTAGAGGGTGTGATTAGTACTTAAAAGTGCATTTTTACCATGGTTTTATATCATCATTTTGCACTTGAAGTATCAATAACTCCTTAACTAAAGTATGTTTTATAATAATCTATCTAATAATATAAGGTACCTTTAATTTGTGGTAAATGTTCACTTTAAATGCAGGCTGTCACATAAATGAAAGGATTAATTGATGACTTTAAAAACTTCAATTGCAAAGGCAAAGAGATGATCAAACTTAGAAAAGAGATGTCGGTGCAATCCAAACCACACTGTTCAGTAATTGGGTCAGATCTAGAGCTATAGATCTCAAATTTAGATCTACTTTATATGGATGGAAAGGTAAGACATAGGCCTACAATTTTCATATGAGCTCAAGATCTGAAAAGGCCATTTTCAAGTCCAAATTGTTGGAACAACAAAGAAACCCGAATCTGTCCTCCAACCCGAGCACTGTTCAGTATTTTGGCCATATCTGGAGTTCTAAAAGTCAAAATAAGCTGAAGTTTTTACACAAGAAAGCTAAGACAATTTTCTAGAACTTTCATGTTTTCAAGTGGCTTTAATTTTGACGTCATCAATGATGTTTTGGGCAGACAAGAGAAGATAAGGATTGTCACCAAGTCAAGGGTTGGCTACTTACTCATCAATTAGTCATCAAATCAATAGTTCCCAATTTTGGCCTATAAAAGAGGCATTTGACATGCATTTAGGCATCTTGGTGTCCAGATCAAGATCATGTTCTTGTTTTTTCTCTTTGTATTCTTTGTAGTGTTTATGCTTTGTTTTCATTAATATCAAGTTTATGCCTTTCATTTCCTTTCCTTTGCTTTGTTAACTCTTATCTTATTTATGTTCTTATTTTGTTTATCTATTTTTCTTTCTTTCATTCTGTCTAGCTAAGTTAATTATGTCAAGGTGAAAAGGTTACACTAATGGTGTAAGAATAAGTATGGTATAAACTTAATATGGACTTTAATGTTTGATACTAACATGTTTTATATTTGTTATCTTGTTTGATACTTAGTATGCTTTGTTAACATGTTTTAATTTCACTCTTTAATACTTTGCTTGTTAAATGATTAATCTTAATTTATGTTATATAACAATTGGTATAAAAAATGCTTGGTACTTTTATAGCCCATACTATATGGTATAACCGACACCTGAGCTATGAAAGGAACTTGATTTGTTGTTAACATAAGTTATAATCATAAATGCTTGACGAAATTTACAAGTATTAGCATTAATTGAATTAGATGACTAATGTAATCATGTTAACAATCTATAATATGATTGGAACCTCCTTTATGTGTGGATTCCAATTGAACAATAAGAGTTTATATTATACTTGTTTGACATACCATTAGTGGAACCTCTAACCTTGACATTTGTTATTATCATTGTTTAATCCTTACTTTAATATTTCATCTCAAAGTTGTCATCTTCTTCTTCTTCTTTATTATTGTTATTATTATTACTAGTAGTAGTAGTATTATTACTACTACTATTATTAGTACTGTTATTATTGTTGTTGTTGTTGTTGTTGTATTATTGTTATTTATAATTTGTACAATAACCTCCCTGTGGTTCGACCCCGGTCTTGCCGAGTTATTTATTACTTCGACACTCCTGTACTTGGGAGAAGACATCAATTTTTTTGTCGTGTCAATGATGGTGGTAAATAGGACTTTGAGATGTAAGATTATATAATGATAAAAATAAATATCAATGTTAGAGAATACACTAATAGTATTAAAGATAAGGTATAAACTCTTTTTTAATTATCAACATGATCATATTAATCATCTTATTTACATAATACAACACTTATAAATTTTATCAAGTATTCATGATGATGCTAACTTATGTTGACAACAAATCAAGTTCCTCTAATAATAACGATGTCAACTGAAGATTATGAAGGATCAAGTATTTGATGTATAAAATGTTATACAACACAAATATAGATTAACCATTTGAATTAATAAGATAAAAATCGATAAGACATGTTAATAGCAAGTTGTTTAGGATATAAGCATTAAAGTCCATATTGAGTTTATATTATACTTATCCTAACATTATTACTGAAACTTTGTCACCTTAATACAATTAACTTAGGTAGACATTATTAAGAATAAGAACTTAAAGAAACAATATCAGAACATAAACATGATATAAGTTAGTATCGTAAAGGAAATAAAAAGCATGAACAAGAGATTAATGAAAGTGAAACTTAAGCATTACAAAAATATAAAGAGATGGAGAGTAAGAGCATAATCTTGATATGAAAAACAAGATGCCTAAAAGAATGGTAAATGCTTTTTTTTATAGGCTAAAATTCAGAAATATTCATTTGGTGATTGATAATTGATGTAGTGGTCAACTATTGATTAGTGGATTTGGTGGATAACATCAGTCAAACACTTTGGCTAGCTGAATTGACATTGATACAATTAGAATTTGGCAAAGTATTCTTCATGAAAGTTGTTGGAAATTATCTTTTCCTTCCACCCACCACATTTTAGATCATTTGGAGCACTACAACTCAAGATAAGTCTAAATAACTAAGTAACGCTGTTGGTGGACGTGGTGAATAACTGTCATGCTCTTGTTTGGATGAAATCTCATTTCTACTATTCGAATTTGAGTTGGTCTTCTACAAAAGTTGTTGGAAATTATATTTTCCTTCCACCTTCCAAATTACAAATCATTGGATTTCTAGAACTCTAGTTATGAGTAAAACTCCGAGTAGTGCTTGAGTTGCATTGCAGGACAGATTTGGACTTCTTTTTTGGACCAAACTTTGAATTTGAAAATGACAAATTTAGGTTTTTTCCTTTGAAAGTTGTAGGCCTATTTCTTATCTTTCCAACTATATAAATTAATATGAAACCCAAGATCTATAGCTTTAGATATGATTCGATGACTGAACATTGTTTGAATTTGACGTGAATTGGCATCTCCTTTGTAAGCTTAGCCTTTATTCTATCCTTTCACTTCTAATAGTTAATCACAATAATCAGTCCTTTGAATTGTGAGAATACCTACATTTAAAATGAGTATTTACCATAAATTTAAGATATCTTATATTATCAGACTTGTTATTATAAAACATGCTCTAGTTAAGGAGTTATTGATACTTCAAGTGCAAAATGATGATATAAAACCTTGATAAAAATGCACTTTTAAGTACTAATCATCATATAACATAAATTTAGATTGACCATTTAACAAGAAAAGTGTTAAAAGTGAACAAGATAACAAATATAAAATATGTTAGTATGAAACATTAAAATTTATGTTGACTTTATACTATTCTTATTATTTTTACACCATTAGTGTAACCTTTTTTACCTTGATATAATAAACTTAGCTAAACCTAATGAAGTAGAGAAAGATAATAAATAAGATAAGAACATGAATAAGATTATTGAAAACAAAAATTTAAGCATTATAAAAATATAAAGAAAGAGAGCAAGAACATAATCTTGATAAGAAAAGCAAGATGTGTACATGCATGACAAATACCTTCTTTTATAGGCCAGAATTAGGAATTATTGATTTGTTGATTAATTGTTAAGTGGGTGGCCACAACTTGACTTGGTACAATCTTTATCTTCTTGTCTTAACAAAATATCATTGTTAAGATCAAAATTCAAACAGACTTGAATCATTAAAGTTTTAGGAAATTATCTCACCTTTCTAACGAAAAAATTAAGATCATTTGGACTTCTAAAAATCAAGATATGGGCTGAACATTGTATCTGAGTTGGAGTACAGATTCAGACTTTTCTGTTGTTTCTAAAATTTGAACTTCCAAATAGCAAATTTAGTTTTGCAGTCCTGTGAATGTTTTAGGCCTATGTCTTAACTTTTTATCCAAATAGAGCAAACTCAAATCCAAGTTCTACAGCTTCAGATATGACCCAATGACTTAACGGTGTTTCAATATGGATTGAACTAGCATCTCTTTTCTAATCTTCACCCTTTCTTTTTCTTCTCAATTTTTTTTTGGTAACTTGACATATGTATTAAAAGAAAAAGGTACAAAGATTATAAGGGGGCATACCCCAGATTTATAATGAGAACAGAAATGTAAAACAATAGATGGCTACAGGCTAGCCACCGAACAAAAACTCAGACCTAACTAGATCGTTAAGGAAACTAATATTACCAGCTAAATATCAAATGAAGAATCTATGTTACTGACCCTAAAAGCCCTTTGGATCCTTTTGTTTTCATATGTTGGTAGAACGTTCCTCATCAAATAAGCTTATCACGGATGATACATTCGATTTGATTTATATGATAGGCCTGCATTTAAGATGAATGTTTACTATAAATTAAAGGTGTCTTATAGTATCAAACTTATTATAAAACATGCTTTAGTTAAGGAGTTATTGATACTTCAAGTACAAAATGATGATATAAAACCTTAATAAAAATGTACTAATTAAGGATCCTTGTTGTTATTTGCTAGCCTGCACCTAGTTATGACCTGTGCTGTAGAGTTGTTTTTTGACATAGGCTACTAGAAGTCCTGGTTCTCTCTACTAGAGTTGGTGTGATTCTTAGGTTTTTTTTTATTGCTATAATGCTCTGTTACTAACTTCACTCAAGGTCGCTTTTGGTTGTTATAGTGTTAATTGATTAATACTTAAAAATGCATTTGTATCAAGGTTTTATGTCACATTTTGTACTTGAAGGATCAATAACTCCTTAACTAAAGTATGTTTTATAATAAGATATCTAATAATATAAGATGCCTTTAATTTGTGGTAAATGTTCATTTTAAATGTCGGCTCATCACATAAGTAAATAATTGATAAATTTAAGAACTGAAATTGAAAGAACAAAGATTGATAGGAAATGAACCCCAAACATCATAAGTAAACCAAGCTAATTTTGGACCCAATGTGACCTATACTCACATTCATTGATAGGGACCGAGTCAGACCCAAAATACACTCCAAATAAATTTTATTTGTTGCTTAAAAACATCCCCTACATTACCTGTTTTAATCTGACTGATTTTTTTTGGTAAGTTAATGTGTGTATTAAAAGAAAAGGATACAAAGATTATAAGGGGCATACCCCATATTTACAATGAGAACATAAACATAAAATAACAGATGGCTACAGGCTAGCCACTGAACAATCAGCTAAATATCAAATGAAGAATCTATGTTATTGACCCTCCAAGCTCTTTGGATCCTTCTCTTTTCATCTATTGGTAGAACCTTCTACATCAAATCAAGCTCATCATGAATGATACATTTGATTTGATCAAAGACCAAATTATGAGTTCTAAAGATTCCTGCATAGGTCCTTGCATTTTGTTCTTGCCAGATATGATACACTATAGCTGCAAAACTGAGTTTATGAGAAAAATTGATGAAATGTTTTCCTTACCAAGTGACAGTGGCCCATTGAATCCATTCATCCTATCCTTTTGTCATTCTTGGAATGTTGCATCTGTCACAAACATCCCACCAGATTGCTTTAGTATAGGAGCATTCAAAGAACAAGTGGTTGTGATCTGCACTGTTGCGGAGACAAAGTGAGCATCTATTGGGACCATATATACCAAACCAATAAAGTCTATCTTAAGTTGTGAGTTTCTGTTGGACAACCACCCATAAAAGAAACGAATCTCTTGGAACAACATTCTTAAACCATACAATATCATGCCCTTCAACCATTGAATGATGAAATCTTAGTTGTTCCCAAGCTACTTTGAGCGAGAATATGTGATTTGGTGAGTCCAGCCAAACAATCTCATCCTTTTACCTTATCATAGGGTTAGAATTGGAAGGAATAGCTTCTACAATGGGGTGCCAGCCAATAGCTTGAGTGGTAGGAATTTTTCATTTTGAGTTATGAATCAGCATATTCACCTTCGCATTCTTTTCCATACCTAACTGAATGTTTCACTAAAAGAATTAGGTAAAACCCATTGTCATGGGGTGCACGGCAATAGTGAGGGCAACAATAAGGTTTTTATCATTCCTTTTGATAAGGTGCGTGTGTCTTGGGAAGAAAAAGGTTTTGGGTTGAATTATAAAATTATAATTAAGGTTTAGGAGTCAACATCTAGTATTATAGTTACCAAGAACTTACTGTCTGCGAGAGTCTTTGTAAAGGACTAGTTGTGCAAGAAGAAGACGCATCACTCTTAGTGAACCTTACCTAAAGTAAGTTGCATTGTTTTTTGATTGTTTTTATAGGTCAAGTTTCTATTCACTGGTTTCATCTATAGTTTAAGGTAAATCTCTCTTAATAAGAGAGTATCTATCTTATCGGGTTAAATCCTAACCGCTATAAAGTTAAAATTTAGAATCTCATTTATTTTATGTTTGATGTCCTTAATACTTGAGGATGAGTATCATGTAATTTTATATACCACAAATATTCAAGTCTATATTTGGACATTACAAAAAAATAAGAAAAGACTTTTGATATTTTGATCATATCCTAATGGACCATCATAAATTGGTTATGATATCCATTTTTTCTTGAATTTTCAAAGCGTGAAAAAGATGCAATTTTTTATATGAAAATATGCTTGGAAAATTTTTTAAAATTTGGCCGTATGAATAAAAATAAAATATTCTTGTGGTTTTTTAAAAATGGAAATCAATTTTAATATTGTTTTTGAAATCAATTCTTTTAATAATTTTAATACCAGATTTATATCTTATAGTATAAGTATACAATCTGATATTAAACAAAACTAGTAGAAAAACATGCAAGAAAATCACAAACTTTTTAAATGATTTTTGAAAAAGTTTGGATTTTTTCATTTTTTAATAATATGTAATATATTATTATATTGATTAAATATTACTAAATATATGGGTCGGGCCAACTAAGTTGTGTTGGGTTCATTTCAGCCCAACATATCCTTTTTGCTAATTTTTTTTAGGGTGGGTCGGATCTAGCCTAGCTATTTACGATGGGCCATCACCACCCTGACCCAACACTGACAACATAAATAATGGATATGTATTATAATTCAAGCCTAGTGTTCACTTTGTGAACATGGTGAAGAAGAATAAAGGTACCTGACATGAAGTTAGTTTGGTCATGGAGGATGATGTGGTGCTAACGATGGTAATGGTGGAGAGTTTGGTCACTGGAGTTATTGTTGCTATCATGGTTGGTGCTGGAGTTGCTCATGGTTAGAGCTATTAGAGTGGCTAAAGGGATAGTTGTCGCCCCTGCTATTGTTGGAAAGGATGAAAGTTACTAGAATTGGTGTTGAGGTCGTAGTGGCAAAGAAGAAGAGTTTTGCAAAGGAGAGAGAAAGAGGTTGTGAGACCACCTCGTAAGGTGTTAGGTGACTGCTTGTGGTTGATATCATAGTGGACAAGATGGTGGTGGGAGTAGGGGTGGCCAAAAGGCCACGATGCTAAGAGAAAGAAAGAAAAAATAAAGAAAGAAAAAATAGTGGTTGGGAACTAAAAACTAAGGGAGAAAATGATTTTTTTGCTAAGAGAAAGAAAGAAAAAATAGTGGTTGGGAACTAAAAACTAAGGGAGAAAATGATTTTTTCATGGCTTTAGACCTGAATTTTTTCATGCTGGGGACATAAATCCAACCCTATTTATGAGAGATGGATAAGGGTAATACATTAGAGAAAAATTTTAGCCCTTAATTTTTCTGAAAAAGATCTTAACACTTCGATCAAAATAGGTACCATGAACTGTCAAATATGACAGTTGAAGGTTATCTAAGTTTGCAACTTTTGGCTGCCATCGCGATCTCTATGGTGTGAATCTGTCTGAACAGACCCTATGGGGTTGTAAAACAATGTCAATTGATCATTTGCATGCAACTTTTGTCAAATATAATAAAGCAATGAAGCATTAAATGCTACTTCAAAAGTAGCCACCCAATAGTTTTTTCACTAAAAATTAGGGAATGAACAACAGTCAGACAACGCATTATCCATTTTGTTTTGAAAAAATACGAAACAACGCCGTTTATGATTAAATTAGGGATTTTTGACTAACTTCAATTTAGTCCTTCAGCTTGAAATTTTGGTTAATTATACTCCTAATTTACATAAACTTTTGATTTAACGCAATTTATCTCCTACCAAATTTCAATTGGAAACCTAAATTTACATGCATTTTGCATTTTGATCTTTGGTCTCAGATTTATATATTTTGACCCTAAAGTGACCATTAAACTTTCAATTTCACCTTTGTTTTTTGTCAATTAAATCTCTATAGTTTGGCTCATTTTGCAGATTTGTATTTGACTATAAATTTCTTCAACCCCCTAATTAACTTTGATCGCATACACGCGATTCCTCTTTTCAATCTGTTGCCGCACACTCTCATGAAGAGTTTTCACCACCTGTGCTTTACGATTACCATCCAAACTAACCCTTTCATCAATAGGCAAAGGAATCAAATCCATTGGAGTTAAAGGGTTCAATCCATACACAATTTCAAATGGTGAAAATTTAGTAGTAGCGTGTACACTACGATTATATGCAAACTACTTCGATTTGAATGACAACACGCAAAAGTTGTGTTAAGGTCCTATTAACTACTTCGGTTTGTCCATCTATTTGGCGGTGATAAGTAGTTGAAAACAACAATTTAGTACCCATTTTTCCCCATAACACCTTCCAAAAATAGTTAAGGAACTTAACATCTCTATCAGAAACAATGCTCTTAGGGATCCTGTGTTGTCATACTATCTCTGTTTTTTTTTTTGGTAAGTTGATGTATATATTAAAGGAAAACAATACAAAGATTATAAGGGGCATACCCCAGATTTACAATGAGAGTAGAAACATAAAACAACAGATGGCTACATGCTAGCCACCGAACTGAAAACTCAAGACCTAACTTGATTCGCTAGGAAAACCAATACAACCAGCTAAATATCAAATGAAGAATCTATGTTATTAACCCTCCAAGCTCGTTGGATCCTTTTATTTTCATCTGTTGGTAGAACGTTCCTCATCAAATCAAGCTTATCANCGGATGATACATTTGATTTGATGAAAGACCAAATTCTGAGTTCTAGATATTCCAGCAAAGGTCCTTGCATTCCTTTCTTGCCAAACATGATACACTGTAGCTGCAAAACTGAGTTTACGAGAAAAATTGACGAAACTTTTGCCATGCCAAGTGACAGTGGCCCATCGAATCCATTCATCCCATCCTTTTGTCATTCTTGGAATGTTGCATCTGTCACAAACATCCCACCAGATCGCTTTAGTATAGGAGCATTCAAAGAACAAGTGGTTGTGATCTTCGTTGTTATGGAGACAGAGTGAGCATCTATTGGGACCATGTATACCAAATCGATGAAGTCTATCTTGGGTTGTGAGTTTCTGTTGGACAGCCATCCATAGAAGAAACGAATGTCTTGGAACAGCATTCTTGAACCACACAATGTCATGCCATTCGACTATCGTATGATGAAATCTTAGTTGTTCCCAAGCTATTTTGATCGAGAATCTGTGATTTGGTGAATCCAGCCAAACAATCTCATCATTTTTCCCTATCATAGGATTAGAATTGGAAGGAATAGCTTCTACAATGGGGTGCCAGCCAATAGCGTGAGTGGTAGGAATTTTCCATTTTGAGTTATGAATCAGCATATTGACCTTCGCGTTCTTTTCCATACCTGAATCATAGATGAATCTATCGCCATAAGAATCTGCGAGCGGGCTGTTAGGATGCCAATTGTCAAACCATAGAGAAGTTGTCCTGCCATCCCCTATGATGTACTTCATCTTCGGCCATGCTAAGGATCTGAGCTTTAGAATCTTTCTCCATGCCCAAGAGCAATTCTGTGGCGTCCTGATTGTCCAGAAATTCCTACCTCGCAACAGATTACATCTGATCCAAGTAGACCAGATTGAGCCATCTGAGTCATTGCATAGGTTCCAAATGTGTTTCAACAAAGCAATCTTGTTCCATTCTGTTATCCTTTTTATTCCTAGCCCACCCTCCTTTTTTGGAAGACATACCTGATCCCAAGCCACTTTAGCCCCAGTAGTTCTCATATCTGAACCTGACCAAAGAAAGGATCTCATAATTTGCTCCACACTTTTTATGACTTGCCCAGGTAAGATGAAGAGAGATGCCCAATAGACCTGGATGGAAAATAAAACTGAATTAATCAGTTGTACTCGTCCTGCATACGATAGTGTTCTACAAGTCCAATGTCGAACTTTAGAGGTGATTCGATCCACGAGACCCTTACAATAAACAGCCTTTAGTCTGGACGAGATAAGAGGCACTCCCAAATATTTCATAGGGAGCTCTCCCTCTGCAAACCCAAGAACATGAATAATCTCTTCCCTCTCAGCATTTAACACACCGCTTAAGAAGATGTCACTTTTATTTGGATTTGGATACAGACCTGATAGATCTTGAAACTTTGTGAGCACAGTTTTGATCATACGAATTGAGTGTACATCTCCTTTGCTAAAAATCATCAAGTCATCAGCAAAACAAAGATGAGAAATGTTGTCCTTCTTGCATCTCCAGTGGAACTTGAAGTTTTTGTTGGCACTCATCTTGCAGAATAGCCCCGAAAGGATTTCCATACATAGGACAAACAAATATGGAGAAAGTGGATCCCCTTGTCGCAGCCCTCTCCCCCCTTGAAAATAACCTGCAAGCTCACCATTGACGTTGATAGAGAATTGACATGATGTAACACAAACCATAATCCAATCAATGACTGTTCTAGGGAATCCCATTTTTCTTAACGTAGCGTCAACGAAATCCCACCGAACCGAGTCATAGGCCTTCATCAGGTCTACTTTCATAGCACAACGGGCAGGTCCCGTAGATTTATGATAGCCTTTCATTAGTTCCTGAGACAAAAGAATGTTGTCGCTGATTCTCCGTCCAGAGATAAAAGCAGTCTGATATGGACCTACTAAGGATGGCAAAACAGTTGTGATTCTCCCGGCTAGAATCTTAGCGATGCATTTGTACACGGTATTGCAGCAAGATATAGGACGAAAATCTGTCAACCTCGTAGGATTGGCAACTTTAGGAATAAGGGAAATGGATGTAGCATTCATTTCTTTAAGCATTCTCCGAGTCTGAAAGAAGGAGCTAACAGCATTGATTACATCCTCCCCAACTATATGCCACATTCTTTTGAAAAAACCTGCGTTAAATCCATCCGGACCAGGGGCTTTGTTGTTCTTCAAACTAAACATAGCATGCTTAATCTCCTCCCTTGTTACATCTTGTGCTAAGACATGTTGTTGCGTCGAAGACAGTTTCAAGTTAATTGCCGATTCCATCTCTTCCTCATTCAGAACCCTAGGCATCTGATCCACTCTTAACACACGCTGGAAGTACGCAACTACTTCTGATTTAACTGCCTCATGTCCTTCGATAACCTCTCCATCCTCCTTTGTAAGTGAAAGAAGTTTATTTCTATGCTGTCTTCCATTTACTGATTTGTGAAAGTAGCCAGTATTCTGATCCCCCAAGCTAAGCCACTGTATCCTTGACTTTTGTTTGAAAAAACTCTCTTCAGCCTTGACGATAGAAGCGTAGTTACGTACCGCATCCCTTTCTCGCTTGCACAAAGTTGGATTCCCATGTGCTGTATGTAGAGCCTGTTGAGCCTTATCCATTTCATCTTTCGCATCTTTGACTCTATCTGAAATGTTGGAGAAGTGAGTCATATTGAAAAGTTTCAATTCCCGTTTTAGTTTTCTTAGCTTGCAACACAGCTGATACATTGGACAACCCCCCGAATTGTGTTCCCATACTTTCCTCACCAAGGGCATGAACTCGTCATGATCCATCCACATATCAAAGAATCTGAATGGTTTCTTTATATTCTGATAATCACCGGTAACCTTTACCACCATAGGAGAATGGTCTGACATACCCGATGGCAAAAATCTCGCTTCTGAAAAGGGGAAGTTCAGATTCCATTTCTCATTGACAAGCACTCTATCTAGTTTCCGCATAATCAGATTCTCAGGACTTTGATTCGACCAAGTATAATGCAGGCCTGAAAATCGAAGATCATCCACTTTCGCTTCTTGAATACATGTTTCCAATCTGTCCATATGACCAGCCCACGAAGTAGACCCTCCTAGCCTGTCTGATTGGTAGCGGATAGCATTAAAGTCGCCCATAATAATCCATGGGCTGGACTCCCATCCATCACTACGACTCACTATATCAGACCGTAATGCCTCATGTAAGGAAGCGTTGTTGTCTCCGTATATAATTGAAGCATTGAAACAGATATTGGTAGCTAATATAGTGACAGAAACATGAATAGCCTGGTCTGACATTCCGAGGACATCAACCTTCACCACATCAGCATTCCAACAAACCCAAATACGACCACGACAAGAGAAATCATAATTATACAAGAATGACCAATTACGCAGAAGAAGTTGAGAAACATTATATTTATTCTCATCTCTAACCCGAGTTTCAACCAAACCGAAAAGAGTCATCCTCTCTTGATGGATGAGCTGACGCAATGCTGAATGCTTTATGGGATCATTCAAACCTCTTACATTCCAACATCCAATAATCATAAGAAAATAGAGAGGAGTACAAACAGCAACACAAAGATTACCTCGACGTGCCCCCAGGCGAGGAGACAGATTTCTTGTTCTTCTTCGAAGAGTTTTTCGAACCTTTTTTCTTTTTCTCTAGAGAGTCTCTAGCCTTAATAGCTAACTGATTAACAGTTTCCCTTTCGGTGGAATTCAGAGTTTGTGGGCTTGTCAAGATTGGTGACATCAACTCCTTATCAATTCGTTCCCCATCTGTATCACCTCCCATTGCGTCAATATCTACATTCAGCTCATGACTATTAATGAAAAGAACCTGGTTCACGATCGCACAATCAGATGTATTGGAGATGGCTAAACTTTGATCTGAAGCAGTACTTGTACCCCCCTGCTCCTGCTGCATGTCTCCTTGTGAACTCTTCAAAACAAGAGGAGAGGTAGGATTTTCATCTTCATAACAATCAGCATTGCTGACATCTGATGCAGCCTTCTCATTCATATTACAATCAGAAATATTTGTACCAGATGTCGAACAACCATTCTCATTACAGTTACGCACTTTAGATGCCAAAGGACCATTTTCACCACTCACAGAACCCTTATTTCGTTTAGCAACTACCTGCCATTGAAACTGATTCTGCTGTCTATCCGCAGATTTAGAGTTCGCAGCTCCTACTTTCCTCTTACCCTCTGCCTCCATTGTAAGATTAGCACCGTTATTAGTAGCACATATCGCTGTCGTGTGTCCAAAGACATTACAATTATTGCACTTTGATGGTATCCATTCGTAATCAGCTGAAATTGTTATGAATAACCCATTTGGACAGCGAAGGTCGTATTCCTTAACCAGCGTCTTCGTAGCATCAATCTCAACACAAACTCTTGCGTAGCTAAGTCTTTGACGCAACAATGTAGTCTGATCAGCATGAAGAGGAACCCCAATAGCACTCGCTACACAACTCAACCCCTTAATAGTCCAATACTCGAGAGGAACATTATACAGCCTAACCCATACCGGAACTTTGACCAAATCACCTTTCAAAAATTGCATGTTCGGTTGCCAACGTTTAAGCACCAAAGGTCTGCTTGCCATGTGCCATACTATCTCCATAAAGAACAAATCAACAATGTTAGTTGCATCATCAGTTTTATGACATGGAATGAAATGTGCCATCTTTGAAAACCTATCAACAACTACAAAGATGGAATCCCTGCCCTGTTTTGACCTAAGTAAACCCAAGACGAACTCCATCAAAATGTCTACCCAAGGTTCTTTCAATACAGGCAATGGGGTATACAAGCCATGCAGTTGAGTCCTAGACTTTGCTTTCCTACAAGTTATGTATTTATCACATATGCGTTGCACATCTTTTTTTATTTTAGGCCAATAAAAATGCTCATGGAACACGTCCAAAGCCTTAACAACACCAAAATGCCCCATCAACCCGCCTCCATATGCTTCACGTACAAGTAATTCACACATAGAAATTAATGAAACACACAAACGACTCTCTTTAAACAAATATCCATCAAGTCTATAAAACTTTCCAAAAGCTGAAGTTTTGCAAGCATTGTAAGCATTAGCAAAATCACTATCATCCTTGTAAAATTCTTTTATGTGTTCAAATCCTAGAAATCTAGCATCCAAAGTAGATAAAAGAACATACTTGCGTGAAAGTGCATCAGCCACAATGTTTTCTTTCCTTTGCTTATACTTGATCATATACGAAAATGTTTCAAAAAATTCAACCCATTTGGCATGTCTCCTACTCAATTTACCTTGCCCTTTCAAGTGCTTCAATAATTCATGATCAAAATGTTTCACAAACTCCTTAGGCCACAGGTAATGTTGCCACGTCTCTAAAGTTCTTACCAAGGCATAGAGCTCCTTGTCATATATAGGGTAATTCAAGGCTGCCCCATTAAGTTTTTCACTGAAATATGCAATGGGCCTCCTATCTTGTATTAACACGGTCCTATACCGATTACCTGACACATCACATTCTATTTCAAAAGCTCTTGTAAAGTCTGGCAAAGCTAAAACAGGTGCCGAACAAAGTTTATCCATCAACAATTTTGAGCATCATTCCATTTGAATCCAATAGACTTTTTCACAATTTCAATTAAAGGTGCAGCAATAGTACTAAAATCCTTCACAAACCTTCTATAAAAACTAGCAAGTCCATAAAAACTCCTTACCTCACTGATTTTGGTGTAGGCCAATCTCAGATGGCTTTAACTTTCTCCTTGTACATCTTGATACCCTGTGCCGTAACAACATAGCCAAGAAACATAATTTTTTCCATGCAAAAGGTACACTTCTTAAGATTAGCATATAATTACTCACTATGCAACACACTAAGTACATTACGCAAATGATCAAGATGCTCCTTTAAGTTCTTGTTATAGATCAAAATGTCATCAAAAGACACAACAACAAACTTACCGATAAATGCACGCAAGACATGATTCATTAAACGCATAAACGTGCTAGGCACATTTGTGAGTCAAAACCGCATGACTAACCATTCATATAAACCATGCTTAGTCTTAAATGCAGTTTTCCACTCATCACCCTCTTTCATCCTAATTTGATGGTACCCACTTTTTAAGTCAATCTTAAAGAAAATACATGATCCATGTAACTCATCTACCATGTCATCAAGCCTCGGAATAGGATGTAGATAGTTTACCGTTATGTTATTGATAGCACGACAATCGACACGTATCCTCCATGTTCCATCTTTTTTAGGCACAAGTAGCACTGGCATAGCACAAGGACTCATACTCTCATGAATGTACCCCTTCATCATCAACTCATCTACTTGCCTTTGAAGCTCCTTCATCCCTCGGGGTTGCTTCTGTAGGCTGGACGGTTAGGAATTGAAGCTCCGAGCACAAGATCAATTTGATGTTCAATCCCCCTTAATGGTGGTAATCCATTAGGGCTGTCTTGAGGGAATACATTATCAAACTCTTGCATCAAAGAAACAGCCACACTAGGAATAGCAAAATCAAGATCATTAGTGTTAAAATAAGCCTCCTCATACAGAAGTAAGATCATTGGCTTATTAGTAAAAAATTCAAATTTGATTTGAGATCCTTTTGCATAAAAATTAGGTTGTTTCTTTAATTTTTCCACACTATTATCATCACACAAGCTTACTTTCTTCACTCCTCGGTTTTTACCTCCACTTTTAACTAGTTCAATTAACGATTTAGGTTTAGCCGAATTTGATGGTTTTCTCTCACCATTGTCTTCACGTGAATTCACTCTTCCCATCCTTACATTCCTTTTTTAATTTCATTTGATCATCATACACTTGTTTTGGAGAAAGAGGTACAAGAGTGATGGTTTTACCATCCTTTACAATAGTGAACCTATTTCTAAACCCATCATGAATCGCTTTTTGATCAAACTGCCATGGATGCCCTAAAAGTAAGTGACTAGCATGCATCGGAACGACATCATATAAAATCTCATCAAAATACTTTTTAATAGCAAAAGCAATCAAAACCTGCTTTGTAACCCTCACTTCACCACATTCATTCAACCATTGCAATATATAAGGCCTAGGATGCTTAATACAACTCAGATTCAATTTCTTCACAAGTGTATAGCAACATTAGCACAACTACCTCCATCAATTATCATGCTACATACCTTGTTAAATGTGACATCAAATGTGAAATATATTTTCTTGTTGCTGATCTACATCTTCTTTGATGTACATATGTAGCGCACGTCTTATAACCAAAGCCTCCCCCTCAACAAGATGTGCAATCTCCTCATCGCTACAATCCACCAATGGTGGCATCTCTTCGTTATTATTACTTATTTGGGTTTAATTATAAGTGGGCCTTATATAGTAACTCCACAGAAGCGGTTCGTTAGGGTTTGTTTCAGTTTAGAGTCATTTAATGAAGGCATAACCAAATATGTAAGGGTTATGCAATTTTTGGATTAAAAAATTCTTTTTCCATAATTGTTGTGTGTTAGTGGGATAATCTCCCTTCTTTCATTCTCTAAGGAATTGAAAAATAACTTATCGAAGAATAACTGCCTTCATGACGTCATCTTTATACTTTTTATGCTGCAAAACTAGATTGTTGTACATTTAACATCAAAATCCAAATTTTTCTTTGCCTAAATCATATCATTCTCTCTCTTCAAGATGATTCATCCTCAAATCACCAACAAGTTGAATGGACAATTCCTTAGCCTTATTTTGAAGACTTTGGAGTTCTTTTCTTGCCAACAACTTTGGATGAAATTAGCGACCGTTCTATTTCATATATCATCATTGCAATGATTTTTTCTCCTCTTTGTAAAGCTTGCTGCACATTGTCTACTATCGTTATCATATCAAGTTCTTGCTACATTTCCTTTATAGGATAGGCTTTTGGATTCTTTATTTCCCTCCCTTTGATACCAACTCTCCTTTTGAATCCTCCTTTTTTTTTGCTATGACACCTCATCAAAATACATGAAATCCCTTTGGTTTCTAAGCTGCCAAAAACCTTCCTGATGGTAGATGATCTCATCCTTAAAATCATCATCACCAATATCATCAAAGTCCTCCTTAAAATCCTCATAATTAGACCATCTTAACCTTTCAGCCCTTCTACCACTGTTTGATTTCAATTCAACCCCAACCTTTCTCATTTCTTGGCTACATGTTCGAGCCACGTTATCATGTTTTCCCACCTTCTCAAGTTTGTCACACGTTCCCCATAATGAAATTAAATCTTTCTATCATCTTCATCATTACTTGCATTTGGAATTTAAGTTCTATATCGGGAGGGGGTAGTGTGTCATTTTGATTTGACATGATAGTACTTGCAAAAATTGATAGTGATAAAAAAAATTCTTACACCACTTATGTTTCGCTCAAACACTCTCAATATCCTCAAACTTCACGTCTCTCCTCTATGTGGAATTCAAACCAACACCAAATAGAACCAACTTAGTAGGGCAATTCAAATATATGACTCAAGAAGTAATAGAAACTAGAAAACAAGCAAAAACAAAATTGCGATGATAGTCTCGTGAGTAGTAAGCGAATCTATCTGAAATACGGATGAAATTGAAGACTCAAATGAAACTAAAGACTCGAATGAAATATGAAAAAATGATGAAGCAACATCCAAATATGTTGGAAATATACTACAAGAAATGAAAACAATAAAGAGAAAGCGAATTCCAAAAGCTAACGCAAAACATACTTGTTTACGATAAGTAAAGTTGGAATTTGGTCTTTCATCAAATCGAATGTATCATCCGTGATAAGCTTGATTTGATGAGGAACGTTCTACCAACAGATGAAAATAAAAGGATCCAACGAGCTTGGAGGGTTAATAACATAGATTCTTCATTTGATATTTAGCTGGTTGTATTGGTTTTCCTAGCGAATCAAGTTAGGTCTTGAGTTTTCAGTTCGGTGGCTAGCCTGTAGCCATCTGTTGTTTTATGTTTCTACTCTCATTGTAAATCTGGGGTATGCCCCTTATAATCTTTGTATTGTTTTCCTTTAATATATACATCAACTTACCAAAAAAAAAAATTTGGAACTTGAAGTAAATGTTGTCCACTTGAGGTAAAATTTCATATAAAATGTGATATCAACCCAAATAGATAGAATATAATGTTTGAGCAATTTATAATAAGGTTTGATACACTGACACAAAGATGTTATAAATCAAACCCGATTAAATCTGAAATTGAAAACCAAAGAAAACAATATCTAATTGACCCAAAACTTAATATATAAGATTATAAAATTTAAGCTAATTCCAAGTTGATGTGTTCAAATTTTCCCTCATTTATTTTTGCAGAAACCAACAAACGTCCTTTTGAACCATTTTTTTATTATTTTATGCTATTGATAAATTTTCTTGGTAAACCCCACATTTACAATGAGAACAGAAACGTAAAACAACAGATGGCTACAAGCTAGCCACTGAATAAAAACTGAAACGTAACTAGATTCGTTAGGGAAACCAATACAACCAGCTAAATATCAAATGAAAAAATTATGTTATTGACCCTCCAAGCTCTTTGGATCCTTTTGTTTTCATCTGCTGGTAGAAGGTTCCTCATCAAATCAAGCTTATCGCGAATGATATATTTAATTTGTTCAAAAACTAAATTTTGAGTTCTAGAGATTCCTGCAAAGGTCCTTGCATTCCGTTCTTGCCAGATATGATACATTGTAGCTACAAAACTGAGTTTATGAGAAAAATTGACAAAACATTTTCCATGCCAAGTGACAGTGGCCTATCGAATCCATTCATCCCATCCTTTTGTCATTCTTTGGATTTTTTTATGATATTGATAAATTTTGGACAATAATTGAATGAAATAACAAAATTGCTTTATTTTTTTTCATATGCTACAAAATCGAGGAGAAGAAATTGGATACTAAGGAATTTCAGAGGAAACAACAAGAATCGAAAGGTTCAAAAAGATATAACCTGATTAATGGAGCAAAGTTTTGATGCTAAATGATGCAAACCTTGTGATCACGTAGTCACACAACCCGAATACAAAGACATCACTTCTTGGAAAGCCAAGTAAATCAGGTTTGATAAGAGTGTGATACAAAGATAACTTGTACCTAGAGGTACCAGCATTATTGAAAACAGAAAATCCCCACCCAATGAATATTAATTCACGAACAATAGGTATTAGGATAACGCCACGAGACCGTTGTTCTTTGATAAGTTGTTTTTTCAGTTATTTAGAGAATCATGGAAGGGTGATTATCTTAGTAACAAATATAGTGCAGCAAACAAAAAGTTTTATTAATTTGAATTGTTAAACATACATGTCTGGTGATGCCTTTATTTATTTTTTTTTTGGTAAGTTGATGTATATATTAAAGGAAAACAATACAAAGATTTTAAGGGGCATACCCCAGATTTATAATGAGAGTAGAAACATAAAACAACAGATGGCTACATGCTAGCCACCGAACTGAAAACTCGATGCCTTTATTTATACTAACTCTAGACTTAAATAAACCCAAATGGACCCCCCTTACATGGACTTATATGAAGCCTACTTATAAATTACCTAAATTAGTAATAATAACCCAAAGACTAAGAAGAAAATAAAAAAAACTAATAAAATCAAAAAATTATCATACAAATTTGGATTTTTATGTAAAATGTACAACTATCTAGTTTTACAGCAACAGTCATTATTCTTAATTTAATAGTTGGATTGGGCTAAAATTTTACATGAAATCTCCTGATATGTTGTCCTACTTTGGGTTAAAATTGATGATCAATTGGAGCTCAAGAAGGCATTGCAATATGGGTCAACAAAAGGCTTTAAGAATTTTGTTATTTACTTCCTTTTGACTTTTAAATAGAAGAGGATAAAATCCCTTTTTACTTTTTTTGATCGATATAAGTCCAAATCAAGACCTATCCTTTTCATTTTATATGTCATGGTCGAACTTCAATAAAGAAAGAAGGTGAGATTTTTTATCTGTAGTGGATTAGCCCACAAACACTAATAAGGACTCATTACTTGTTAAGTTGTGTCCAAACAAAAGAGTCATGATGATTATAGATAATAGTAATATCGAATCTGAAAGTGGCAGATGTGATTGTAAAAAAATAACACCATTGGAGGATAGTGAAGGGGATGAGTTAACATTACCTATTAAGGAGTCCTAGGTTATAAGGCGCATACTTCAGGCTGAGGTCAAGGGAGATGACAATTATCAACAAAGAGAAAACATCTTCCATACGTGATGTTATGTACAAAATAAGACGTGTAGTTTGATTATTGATAGTGGAAGTTGTACTCATATGGCTAGCACCAACTTTGGCTAGAAACTAAATTTGAGTATTATTAAGCATCCTAAACCATATGGATTGCAATGATTGAATGATAGTGGAGGCAAGTGAAGGTTACTAAGCAGGTTTTGGTTCCATTTTCTATAGGAAATGGTAAGGATCAGCCAAATAAAAAGCATACTCATGCCAACGACTCATTAGAGGTGCTAATTGAGCCAATTAAAAGAGCCAGGGTAAAGAAATTAAAGAAGCATTGGATAGGATTGTATTTCATATAGGGAGCGAGATGGACCTAGAGGAGCTTGGGAGATCTAAGGAGTATGAAGGATAACCTCTAATTCATTTGATTCAGGTCCAAGAAGAGCCTAATTTCATGTGGAAGAAAAGGCTAATGGTTTAACCCCATAACAACCTTTTTAGGCTTGTTTTTCTTAATGCTATAAGGATAGAAAATTAGCAATTTATTCTCCAAATTAAGTAAGGAAAGAGAAAAGGATTATTTAGTAATTTTCCTAACTTAGAAAGGAAAGAAATTAAATTAGCAACAAAGAAGGAAATTTGCTTTGCTATTTTTCTAAGTTATATGAGGAAATGCAAGCTAATCAAGGAAAAGAAAGGGGCAGCAGCAAGGAAATCAAAACAAATTAATAAGGTTTTATTTTCTCAAGTTATATGTGGAAAAACAATACCAAACTTATTGTTACTTTTATTTCTTTATGTTTTCAAAACCATGATGAGGACAAGTATTAAGCAAATCTCGATACCTATCTCAATATTGGTAAAATGTTTCTTCTGATTTTTGAGTGAAAGTGAGAATTTATCTTTTTAAAAAAGTTTTGTTATGTGAGATGGAAAAAAATTCTTAAAAAATTATTGTTGCATTTCATTCCAAACACTAATAGATCCCGATCTCAAATTTGTAACCATGTTTTAGCTTTATTTTTTAAAGAAAAAGGAAAAAGATTGAATCTGATGGTATTCATGTTACGACTTAAGTTATTATAGTTGTTACAAACCTTAAATTTTGTTACATACAAGTATGGATTTTCAAGATCTAAGCTATGAAAAAAGGTAAATGTTAAATAATGCTTGGCTTAGAATTAAAATAAGATGCATTAGGGGGGAACTATGCATGTGCACTTGTTCTTACTGGATTAGTATGGTCTTTAAGTGTTCTAGCTAGGTTATTCTTGTTATTCTCATTACGAAGCGATTGGTTATCTTCTTTGGCCATATTTTCTAAAAATGATGAGAATACCCTACAAAGTCTATCACTTAATTTACATGACTAAACTCTCATGCACGTGTAGGAAGAGAATAAAAGCAAGAAGAAAATAAAAGGAAGAATAAAACAAAAGAAAATAAATATTATAATTAATAAAAGAATTTACCTCTCCGACAATAATGCTAAAAAGTTGACTTGACCAAAAAATTAATGTCTTTTTCTAAATGCAGAAGTGTCAAAATAATAAATAATTAAATAAAACAAAGGTCAAAATAGAGGAAGGTTAATTATATAAATTACAAGGAACAACAAAAAACGACAACGACGACGAGAACAATAACAACAATGATAATAATAAGTTAAAGAGGAATTTGAGATTTTAAGATTAATATGAGATTAAAAAATGATAAAAACAAATGTTAAGGTTAGAGGATGGATCCACTAATGGTATTTTAAAATAAGTATAGTATAAACTCTTTTTACTACTCAACTAAGAAACCACACACAAAGGAGGTTCCAATCAAATTATAAATTATTAACATGATTACATTAGTTATCTTATTTGATTAATGTTAATACTTATAATTATTGTCAAGTATTCATGATTATCACTTATGTTAACAACAAATCAAATTCTTTTCATAACACAGGTATTGGTTATATACTATACGGTTGAGCTGTGAAAGTGCCAAGTATTTCTTGTACCTTATATAACATAAAACTAGACTAACCATTTAAAAAGTATTAAAATTGAACAAGATAACAAATACAAAACATGTTATTATCAAACATTAAAGTCCAAGTTAAGTTTATACTATACTAGTTCTCACACCATTAGTGTGACTGTTTTATTTTTATATAATAAACTTAGCTATACATAATGAAGAAGAGAAACATAAATAAATAAGATATAAATTAACTAAGGAAAGAAAATGAAAAGCATAAATAAGATATTAATGAAAGCAAAATTAAAAAATATATAGAAAGAGAGCAAGAAATAATCTAAAAACCAAGATACTTAAAATGCATGGCAAATGCCTCGTTTTATAGGCCAAAGTGTAAAATTATTGATCTGATGATTAATTATTGAGTGGGTGGCCACATCTTAACGTGGCGACAATCTTTATCTTATTATCTAAATAAAACATCATTGATAGCATCATAATTTGAATAAATTGTTCTCAAAAAAGTTTTAGAAAATTGTCTAAGCTTTCCAACAAAAAACATTCAACGCATTTGGACTTCTAGAACTCGAGATATGGGCTGAACGCGAAATATTATTTGGGTTGCATGACAGATTCAGACTTTTTTTATGCTAGATTTTATCTTCCAAATGGTAGAATTGAGTCTCGGACTCTGCATAAATATTTTAGGCCTATGTGTTAAGTTTCTAGCTATATAAACCAAATTAAAATCCAAGATCTATAGCTTCAGATATGATAATAGCATTCCATTTTGGACTGAACCAATCTCTTTTCTAAGCTTAACCCTCTGACTTTGATAGTTAAACTCATCAATCAATCCTTTGATTTATGTGATAGGCTTGCATTTAAGATAAACATTTACCATAAATGAAAGATAGATGTTGATATTTCAAGTGCAAAATGATGATATAAAATCTTGATAAAAATGCACTTTTATATACTAATCACAATATGATCTAATGCGAACCTCGTGATCACGTGGTCACGCAACCCACAATCAAGATTGAGATCTGATCCTGAAAAGCTGAAATAGGTCTGATAAGAGTGTGACACAATGGAAACCTGCCTCAAGGCACCAACATTATTGGATTGAGTAGAATGATGCCACAAAGCTAGTTAATCTTTGATAAGTTAGATCAATTCGTTCAAGAACTGAAGAATGCAAGAATCACTCTCACATATTAAAACTGAAAAAAATTCAGAAGTAATTATCATCCAAAAAGCTAGGGAAATTTTGGCTTACATGAGTTTAAATAGTTTTTGAAAAGTTAACCCTAATGGACCCCTTATGTGGACATAAATAAGGTCCACTTAAAACTAACCCAAAACTTTAAACTGAAGAGCCCATAACTTAATCTAAACAAGCCTTGGATCCTAATTGAAAATAAAGTATTAATTAAGCCCAACAAGCCTTGGCCTAGAGCCAACAAAATAAAACAAAGCCCGTAATATTAAATTCATATTCTGTCGTGAGCAGAAAAGAAGGAAATAAAATATTATAGAATTGATTCAAGGCTTATTTATAGCCTTCCATGCAGCCCCTTAATCCTAGAAACAAAAGGAAAAGGTAGCCACCCATGTTGTTTCCAAGTTGTAAAAGGATTCTTTTGTTTTCTTTGTTGCCTCACCTCATTGCCCAAATAAAGTTATGGTCGACCTCTCTTGCACATGGATAAGATGTACTAGGGTCTCCTCTTTATGGACCTTTCAATTCTGACTTGGTTGAAATATTCAAAACCAATGCATTCAATGCCTCTTTTAATGCCTTTGTCTTAGACCAAGTCATTACACCATTTGGAACATGTAATATGTCCTTGCTGGTGTTTTTGGGCTAGTCCATATCATGATAGCACTAATATTCTTTTTTAGATTCAATGTTTGAGAGGGAAACTTTCCATTTATTCAGGCTTCCAATTTACCAAGCTATTCTAATATGATCCAAGTAAGGCCAAATTCAAATTTTGATGTAAAATGTACAACTATCCAGTTTTACGGTGACAATTGGAATTCTTATGCGATTGTTGGATCAGCCTGAAAAGTTTACTTGGAGTCTTCTAACATGTTGTCCTACCTTCCCTTAAAATTTTAGGTCATCAGTTTGGGAAGACGTCTCAATATGAGTCAATAGAGACTGTATAAATTTTGTTATTTACTTTCTTTTGACTGGTAAACTTTATATTAATTAGGATTTTTTAAAAAAAAGGTTATTGCAGCTTATTTTGAAAATTTACTAATTCTACAAAGATATTTAATGGGCTGCAATATAGTTTCCAAGTATGGTAAGGATTTATAATTATTTCAAAATCCTTTTCTTATAAGGATTCCTTATTCATCTTAGCTACAAAAGGTAAGAAGACTTCATAATAAATTCTACCTTCAGAACAGATTTTTAGTCTATTTGAGACTTTTTAATGGTGACAAATCTGATTCTAGCATATTTAGGATGATAATTTTTGAATTTTTATTATTTTCTTCTTAGTTTTGGCTTATTATTACTTATTTGGGTCAACTGTATGTGAGTTTCCTATAAGTCCACCTAAAAGGGGGTCCATTAAGGTTTCTTTAAGTCTATACTCATTATAAATAGAGGCATAACCAAACATGTAAGGTTAGATAATTCAAATTCATAAAACTTCTTGTCTGTCGCACTTTGTGTGTGTATTGGTGAGATGATCTCTTTTCCATGATTATCTAAAAAACTGAAAAATAACTTATCAAAGAATAACTTCTCATTCTCGAATCAATATTCATTAGGTAGGGGTTTCCATTTCCAATAGTTTTGGTGGCTGAGTATAAGTTATCTTTATGTCACACTCCTATCAACCTTGATTTATTTGACTTTCTGGGAAATGGTGTATTTGCATGTGGGTTGCGTGACCATGTGATCACAAGGTTTGCATTATTTGGTATTAAAGCTTGACTCCATTAATCAGGATATATATTGACACGATTAAAGACATGATGTCTTATCTTAAATGCAGGAGTGTCAAAGTAATAAATAACCTGACAAGGTCGGATTTGAACCACATGGAAGTTAACTATAATAATAATAATAATAAGAAGAACAACAACAACAATAATGATGATGATGATGATGGTGAAGATAAGTTAAAGAGAACTTTGAGATGTAAGATTAATGTGAAGATTATACAATGATAAAACTAAATATCAAGGTTAGAGAATATGCTAATAGTATTAGATACAAGTAAAGCATAAACTCTTTATAAATTATCAACATGATCATATTAATCATCTTATTTACATAACACCATACTTATAAATTTTGTCAAGTATTCATGATGCTAACTTATGTTAAAAACAAATAAAGTTCATCTCATAATAACGATGTCAACTGAAGACTATGAAGGATCAAGTATTTGACCAAGTGTTATATGAATGGATGGTAATGCTGTTTGGGTTATCTAATGCGCTTAGTACATTTATGAGGCTTTGAATCATGTTTTGAGGAAATATATTAAGCTGTTTGTTGTAATATATTTTCATGATATCCTAGTGTATAGCAAGACAAATGATGATCATGTGAAGCATCTTAAAGTTGTGTTTAAAACTTTGTGAGATTCTAAGTTGTGTGGGAAACTCACAAAGTGTTACTTCTATAAAGAAAGTGTTGTGTTTCTTGAATATATTATCTTTAGCAAGGGAGTTAAGGTTGATAAGGAGAAAATTGAACCTGAATTTGAAATCATCCATTGCATGTGAAAACAAGACTAATCTAGGTGGATTTCAAGTTTAGAACGTGATCTTTCTAGATTGTCTAACCATGATTGCATTGGACTTTTATGCAAGAAGTTATAGCTATTTTAAATTCAGTTTGTTTATGTTTCAATTAAAGTCAGAAAATGCGTGCTAGTTTAATTTGTCTGGTTACTTTGTCAAAGTCCAATTTTTAGGCTTGATTCCTGTCATGTTGAATTTTTCTAACTATGAAAGGATGTTCCAATTATAAATATGGCATCAGAATATGTAATAAACAACTTTTAACCAAGATTTGAACTTAATTCAGAGAATTAAAAGTTGTTCTTCCAAATTGATTTGTGAAGAATCGTACCTAACTTATCACTCTTCAATCACAGAAAGTACGACATCAAAATCCTAAATTGATCTTTGTGGCATCTAGATCGACTTATCAAAATATCACTCTAGTCTATCCTTCATTTTGTTTACCTAAAAATCATTATAATCTTAGCCTAAACACCAAAAGAAAGAATCCTTTATCAATTTTCGTTAGATTCATTGTTCCTGATTTTTGAATCATTCACGGCACATCATTTGATATCAAAGCATCAGCTGCGATCTAAGGTAGGAGCCAGAAACAGAAGAAAGGTTTGCTGGAATTGAGGTTGAAAAACTTAATTATGGCTAGAAATAAAGAAGATTTGCCAAGAGGATTAAGTTTAGAAGAGGCACAGGTTATGGGCTTACAACGATCTCATGCTGAGATTCGGGATGAAATGACTGGAATTTATGAACAGTTGAATGCCTTTATGCAAATGATGCAAAGAAATAATTTGCAACCCCAGCATAGACAAGCACTTAGGGTGCCATGAAATGATTTTGTAGAAGCTGACGAAGATCCAAATGGGGATGATGAGGCCAACAAGAGGGGCAGAATAATAATCCTCCTAGTGGTCTCAAACTTAAGATTCCACCATTTTGAGGAAGTATTTGACCAGAGGAATACTTGGAATGGATTTAGAAAGTTGAAAAGGTGTTTGAATGGTATGAATATTCTAAAGAAAGGAAGTGCAAGGTGGCAGCACTTGAGTTTACAGATTATGCTCTTTTATGGTGGGAAAACTTAAACATTCAGATGAGAAGGGATGGAGAAGAGGAGGTTAGAACATGGGCAACTATGAAAAGAGTGATGAAGAAGAGATTTGTTCCTGATTTATAAAAAGGAGCTATACATTACACTTTAGACTTTGCGACAAGGATCTTTAAGCGTGGAAGAGTTTGAGTTGCTATAGATTCAATGTGAATTGATGGAACCCCAAGAGCAAACAATAGCTAAATTTCTTGGAGGTTGAGGAAGGATATAGCTAATGTTGTTGAGTTGCAACTGTACAACTTCCTTGAGGATGTTATAAAACTTGCAACTTGAGTAGAGAGGTAGCAGAAACGAGGAGGTGTCCGAACTAGTGTAACTACGTCAAGTACGACAAGGGCTGTATTTATGCTTGCATGAACATAGATTACACCTCAACGAGATGAGAAGGTGGATGTTAGCAAGGGGAATACCAGTTCTGATTCTTTAAAGGGAAAGAAGAAGGTGACAGAACCTCCATATCCTAGGAGGTCTCGGGACATCAAGTGCTTCGGACATGGGCACATTGCTTCAGAATGTCTAAATAAAAGGGTGATGATATTGCATGGGGAACATGGAGAGTTGATAAGTGGAGATAAGGTTGAAACTGAAGATGAAGATGAGGCACAAATGGAACATGAAGAGGATTTTGAACCAGTGGAGGGAGATTTGTTGGTTGTACAATGGGTTCTGAATGCACAAATTAATGTTAGTGATAAGCAATGTGAGAACATCTTTCATACTCGATGTCAGATTCGAGATAACGTGTGTCAGATGATCATTGGTAATGGAAGTTACACAAATGTTGCATCAACTACCTTGGTGGAGAAATTGGGTTTAACTACCATTCCACATCCCAGACCGTATAGTTTGCGATGGCTGAATGAGAATGGGGAGATTCTAGTGACAAAGCAAGCTCTTATGCCCTTTTCCATTAAAACCTATCATGACGAGTTTTTATGTGACGTTGCACCGATGTCAGCTAGCCATTTGTTACTGGGTCATCTATGGCAGTTTGATAAGGATGTGACCTCTAATGGATGAAAGAACACTTATTCTTTCATGCTGAATGGAAAGAAGGTGAACTTGTTATCATTAAGTTATCAACAGGTTAGAGAGGATCAATTATAAAGCCAACAAAAAGAGGTGCAATCACGTAAGGGGCGTTGTTAGCCCAAAAAAAAGATATCAAACAGGCATTAGCTTCGACAAGGATTGTTTTCATGATCTAGGCAAAGCAATTACTACAAGTAGAAGGATCTGATATAATTACCCCCTAAATAATTAGGCCAAACCCATCATCTATAAGAATCTTACTCTAACCGAATGCATCCCTAAGGTAAAACCCATTATGAAAAATCCAAAGTTGAACCATATACTAAACCATATCGATAACAAATCTCAACCACATAATTGAATAGGATTATTAGGGATTTCACTAGCCTTTTGTTTAATCCTTCAAAATTCCCTTATCGCTAACACCCCAACAACACTATATGAAAGTAGTGATTGATAAGAATTTCAAATAAGCATGTTGTACTAACCACTTGTGCACATACTTTTAAATGATAACCACAACAACTCTCTTTCATCTCTCATTCTTTTGATGTTGTACCTCCTTTTCCCATGAAGCTTGAAGTTCATACAATAATCTTTGACACTTTTCTTTCTAAAACCCACAACTCATGGCTTAGTTTTTTGCATCTGTGAGCTAAAATCCTCTTTCATTCCTTTTTCCTTGCTGAATAAATGAAATATATAGGGAAAAAAGATGAAGACACAACAAAAATAGTTTACAGTGGGAAGAATATTGATTTAGACTCAGAATTTGGTCTTTCATCAAATAGAATGTAGCATCCACGATAAGCTTGATTTGATGAGGAACATTCTACCAACAGATGAAAATAAAACGATCCAAAGAGCTTGGAGGTTCAATAACATATATTCTTCAATTGATATTTAGTTGGTTGTATTGGTTTCCCTAACGAATCTAGTTAGGTCTTAGTTTTCTATTTGGTGGCTAGCTTATAACCATCTGTTGTTTTATGTTTATGTTCTCATTGTAAATCTGTGGTATGCCCCTTATATAATCTTTGTATCTTTTTCATTTAATACATACATCAATTTACC
This sequence comes from Populus ilicifolia, assembly GCA_015708895.1. Taxonomy (NCBI): domain Eukaryota; kingdom Viridiplantae; phylum Streptophyta; class Magnoliopsida; order Malpighiales; family Salicaceae; genus Populus; species Populus ilicifolia. Next base: position 31,510 of record SRLM01000676.1, read on the forward strand.
AAAAAAAAAAGATTTAGACTTAAAATTGCAAATATGAATTTTGTTTGGTCCAAAACTGATCGAAAACAAAAGTGATAAAAATGACTCAAACAACAACCAAATATCCCAAGGTGTCTTTGTGTGGGGGTCACATGACCACGTGATCATAAGGTTCACATTAGTAGGGCTATTTAGCACACTAGCTGAGATGATGAAAGCTCAAAGGTGAACTTAAAAAGGTAAAGGTAAGGTTATAAAGCACATTATCTAACAGATGAAGGCTTAAAGGCATGCTTGAAAGGAGGTAAGGTTAGGAAGCGCAAAACCTAAAAGGGATGAAGGCTTGAAAGCTCTATTGAAACGACGTAGGGTCAGGAAATGCACCACCAAGGAGATGATGGCTCAAAGGTATATTTAAAGGGAGGATAGGGTGATATTGAGAGTTAAAGACTTCAAGACCAACTTGAAAAAAGGTAGGGTTAAGAAAACGCACTACACGAGAGGTGAGGACTCCAGGTGATGTGCATCATGGGAATGATAATCCATCTTGTAAAGGTAAATCAAATATGTAAGAGGATTCAGATGGTCCAATGACAAGAGCAAGAGCAAGAGCGAGAGCGAAACAACTACAAAGGACCTTGACGAGTCAAATTGGAATGATTAAAGCTGCGTCAAAGTTAAAAATTAGCAATAAGTTTCAAATTGGTTCAAGAGTGCTTATTTGCCTACAATTAAAGCTTAAAGATGGGAAGAGCCCTAAATGTTTCTTTTGATACCGGGCTACTTGAATTTGGGTTGATAATGCAAATAAGTTAAGAAATTGATGTTGTTTACGTCAGAACAGTAGATGAATTTGTACCTGAATTTGAAGTCATCCATTGCATGTGAAAACAAGACTAATCTAGGTGGATTTCAAGTTCAGAACATGATCTTTCCAGATTGTCCAACCATGATTGCATTTGACTTTTGTGCAAGAAGTTATAACTATTTTAAATTTTGTTTGTTTATGTTTCAATTGAAGTCAGAAAATATGTGCTAGTTTAATTTGTCTGGTTACTTTGTCAAAGACCAATTTTTAGGCTTGATTGCTGTCATATTGAATTTTTCTAAGTATGGAGGGATGTTTCAATTATAAATATGGCATCAGAATATGTAATAAACAACTTTTAGCCAAGATTTGAACTTAATTCAGAGAATTAAAAGTTGTTCTTCTAAATTGATTTGTGAAGAACCGTACCTAACTTATCACTCTTCAATCATAGAGAGTGTGGCGTCAAAATCCTAGATTGATCTTTGTGGCGTCTAGATCGACTTATCAAAGTATCACTCTAATTTATCCTCCATTTTATTTACCTTAAAATCACTATAATCCAGCCTAAACACCAAAAGAAAGACAACACAACCAGACCCACCATTCATCCATTTTTGTTAGATTCATTGTTGCTGATTTTTGAATCATTCACGGCACATCACAAGGGCACACTCGAAAGGAGGTAGGGTTAGAAATACATGTTGAACAACAGGTAAAGGCCCAAGGGCACACTCAAAAGGAAGTAGATTATGGTGGGACACTAATATGCTAAGGATGAAAGCAATGCATTATCATCAAGATATATGTATACTTTACCTACAAAATAGAAGTCCTTTTTTTTTCATGGTGTTTTCCTTTTTTCAAAAGTTAAAGTCTCTTATAGTAATCTTTGATGGCATTTTTTCTCTTGCTTACCCGAGACATATCTTGTGATCTTGACCTCTAGGAAGGGTATGACATCAGCATTTTTCTTTACCCACAAACCTTTATTTCAAGGGTTGTCAACTCTACCTAACATTTTTTGTTTTTTTAAAAGGGGAATCAAAGAGCTAACCATAATATGTGTTTGTTAGATTACCCTCAACATGATCATGTTTATAAGTGCTCATCTCAAGTTTTCTCTATGGATGAAGCGGTGTGAAAGATGAAACTATTTTCATGAAGAACTTTTATAATTTCAAAGTTATTCCAAAAAAATTTATTTTGATGTTTGTTCAAAACAAAATTGTTCTAAAAAAATCAAGCGATTTTCATGGATAAGTTTGTCTAAGTGTTGAAATTTTTTGTTTTACTTTTGGTGAAAACATGAAATGATGTTTTATTAGTCAAGGAGGTTCAAACTTCAATTTGAGGGAGTCTTCTAACATGTTTTTCTACCTTGGGTTAAAATTTAAGGTCAATTGGAGTTCAAAAAGGCATGTCAATACAGGTAAATAGAAGTTGCATGAATTTTGTTATTTACTTCCTTTTGACTTGTGAACTTCCTATTTGGCCAGGATTCTTTTCCTAAAAGGATGTGGTAGCTAATTTTGAACTATACTAATTCTACAACGATCTTTAATAGGTTGCAACATAATTTTCAAGTGTGCCAAGGATTCATAATTATTTTAGAATCCTTTTCTTACAAGGATTCCTTATTCATCCTAGCTACAAAAAAAAAAGACTTGAGAATAAATTCTACCTTAAATCAGATTTTCAAGTCTATTTGGGACTTCTTAATGGTGACAAATCTGATTCTAGCATATTTAGGATGATAATTTTTGGATTTTTATTATTTTCTTCTTAGTCTTAGTTTATTATTATTTATTTGGGTCAATTTTGAGTGGGCATCATCTAAGTCCACCTAAGGTGGGTCCATTAGGGTTTCTCTAATTCTAGATTCAGTATAAATAGAGGCATAACCAAACATATAAGAAAGACAATTCAGATTAATAAAATTTCTTATTTGATACACTTATCGAAAAACAACTGTCTTCGTGGCGTCATACTAATAGTTCTCATTTGCGAATCAATATTCGTTTGTATTTAAAAGTGCATTTTTATTAAGGTTTTATATCATCATTTTGCATTTAAAGTATCAATAACTCTTTGACTAAAGCATATTTTATAATAACGTATCTAAAAATATAAGATACTTTTATTTTATGGTAAATGTTCCTTTTAAATGCAGGCCTATCATATAAATGAAAGGATTGATTGATGAATTTAAAAATTGAAATTGAAAGGACAAAGAGATGGCCAAACTTAAAAAAGAGATGCCGATGCAGTCCAAACCGAAACATGGTTTGGCAATTAGGTCATATCTAGAGTTGTAGATATTAGATTTAGGTCTAGTTTATATGGATGGAAAGGTAAGACATAGGCCTGCAACTTTAATATGGAGCCCAAGATCTAAAAAGGTCATTTTCAAGTCCCAATTGTAGCAACAACAAAGAAGTTCGAATCTCTCTTCTATCCTGAGCACTATTTAGTGCTAGTCCATATCTGGAGTCCTAGAAGTTTAAATGACTTGAATTTTTTACACAAGAAAGTTGAGACGATTTACTACAACTTTCATGTCAAGTGGCTCTAATTTTAACATTATCAATGATGTTTTGGGCAAACAAGAGAAGATAAGGATTGTTACCAAGTCAAGAGTTGGTCACCCACTCATCAATTAGTTATCAAATCAATAGTTCCTGATTTTGGCCTATAAATGGAGGTATTTGTCATGCATTTAGGCATCTTGGTCTCTAGATCAAGATCATGCTTTTTTGCTATCTCTCTTTGTATTTTTTGTAATGCTTATGCTTTTCTTTCATTAATATCAAGTTTATACCTTTCATTTCCTTTCATTTACTTAGTTAACTTTTATCTTATTTATATTTTTATTTTGTTTATTTATTTTTCTTTCTTTCATTATGTTTAGTTAAGTTTTTTATGTCAAGGTGAAAAGGTTACACTAATGGTGTAAGAATAAGTATAATGTAAACTCAATATGCACTTTAATGTTTGATACTAACATATTTTGTATTTGTTATCTTTTTCATTTTTTAATACTTTGCTTGTTAAATAACTAATCTTGATTTATGTTGTATAACACTTGATACAAAAATATACTTGGCACTTTCATAGCCCATATTGTTTGGTATAACCGACGTCTGAACTATGAAAAGAACTTGATTTGTTATTAACATAAGTTATAATCATGAATGCGTGACGAGATTTACAAGAATTAGCATTAATCGAATAAGATGACTAATGTAATCATGTTAACAATTTATAATCTGATTGGAACCTCCTTTGCATGTGGTTTCCAATTAAATAATAAGAGTTTATACTATACTTGTTTGACATACCATTAGTGGGAACCTCTAAGCTTGATATTTGTTATTATCATTGTTTAATCCTTACGTTAATCTTTCATCCCAAAGTTCTCATCAACTTCTTCTTCTTTTTCTTTATTATTGTTATTATTATTATTACTATTATTATTATTGCTATTATTGTTGTTGTTGTTGTTGTTGTTACTATTGTTGTTGTTTATAATTTGTACAATTAACTCTTTTGTGGTTCGACTCTAGTCTTGCCGGGTTATTTATTACTTCGACACTCCTGCACTTAGGAGAAGGCATCAATCTTTTATTCATCTCAATTTTTTAGCGCCATTGCTAGGGAGGTAAGTTCTTGTACAAATTATAGTAGTTATTTTATTTTCACTTTTCTTACATATAACTTTGTTTCTTCTCTCTTGTTTCTTCTTCTTTTGTTTTCTTTTTCCTTTTATTCTATTCCTACACATGTATGAGAGTGTGGTCATGTACATCAAGTGGTAGACTTTGTAGGGTATCCTTATCATTTTCAAAAAATATGGTCGAAGAAGATAATCAATCACTTCATAATAAGAATAATGAGAATAACCGTGCTAGAGCACTTAAAGACCACATGAATCCCACAAGAAAAAGTGCACCATCATGCATAGTTTTTTCTTTTGATGCAACTCATTTTAATTTTAAACCAGGCATTATTTAATTTTTATTTCCTTTTCATGGGTTAGAATTAAAAAATCCACACTTGCATCTAAAGGAATTTAAGGAGGTTTGTAACACATAGTGATTCAAATTATATCGTGAACACCATCAGATTAAAGCTTTTTTCTTTTTCATTAAAAGATAAAGCTAAAACATGGCTTCAAAATTTGAGACCAAGGTTCATTTGTGCTTAGGATGAAATGCAACAACAGTTTTTAAAGAAGCTTTTCTCATTTCACAGAACAAATTCTTTCAAAAGACAAATCACCACTTTCACTAAAAAATCAGAAGAAACATTTTACCAATGTTGGGATAGGTATCGAGACTTACTTAGTACTTGCCCTCATCATGGTTTTGAAATATGGAGATTGGTTTCACATTTTTATGAAGGGTTAACACCTAAAGATAGGCAAATGGTTAAATTGATATGCAATGGAACTTTTGAAGACAAAGACCCTGATGAAGCAATGAAGTACTTAGACTTGTTAGCTGAAAATGCTCAAAATTAGGACACCGCGGGTACTTATGAGGCACCGAGTAAAACTCAACCTCATACATCTAATGGAGGTATGTACAACCTTAGAGAAAATCATGACCTCTAAGTCAAGTTTGCATCTTTAGCTAGAAAAGTCGAAGCACTAGAATTAAAAAAGAGTGGTCAATTAAACTCTATTCAAGACATTGCGTGTCAAATCTGTGAAACAAATGAATACTCAACCAACGATTGTCCAACCTTGCCGTCTTTTAAGGAATGTCTCCATGAATAAGCTCATATTTTAAACAGTTTCCAAAGGCCCAATCATAACCTATACTCGCAAGCATACAACTCTGGTTGGAGAAATCACTAAAATTTCAGTTGGAAGAGTGACAATGCACAAACTTCACCACCACAGTTTCAAGCACATTATAATTTCTAAAATTCTTATGGATATGTATCTCCTAATGTTCCACCTCCTAGAACAAATTTTGAAAAAACTTTATATGCATTCATTGAAAAGCAAGAGACAATCAACACTAAACTTGCTCAAAACATAACAAATTTTTAAGATACTCTTGTAAAATTCACATCTACTCTTAGTTTTCAAGAGAAAAGTAAGTTTCCATCTCAACCAGAACAAAATTCCAAGGAGCAATACAATGCAAATACTAGTTCTAGAAGGCAACACATGGATTAAGTCAAATCAGTCATCACTCTTCGTAGTGGTAAGGTTATTCACAAACTAATTTTTGAACCTTGTGAGAAAGATGATGAGTCTGGGGGCACATCGAGGTAATCTTTGTGTTGATGTTTATACTCCTCTCAATTTTTCTATGATTATTGGATGTTGGAATGTTAGAGGTTTGAATGATCCCATAAAGCATTCCACATTGCGTTAGCTCATCCATCAAGAGAGGATGACCCTTTTTGGTTTGGTTGAAACTCGGGTTAGAGATGAGAATAAAGATAATGTTTCTCAACTTCTTCTTCGTAATTGGTCCTTCTTGTATAATTATGATTTTTCTTGTCGTGGTCGTATATGGGTTTGTTGGAATGCTGATGTGGTGAAGATTGATGTCTTCAGAATGTCAGACCAGGTTATTCATGTTTCTGTCACTATTTTAGCTACCAATATCTGTTTCAATGCTTCAATTATTTACGGAGATAATAACGCTGCCTTACGTGAGGCATTATGGTCTAATATAGTGAGGCGTAGTGATGGATGGGAGTCCAGCCCATGGATTCTTATGGGTGATTTTTAATGTTATCTGCTACCAATCAGACAGGTTAGGAGGGTCTACTTTGTGGGCTGGTCATATGGACAGATTGGAAACATGTATTCAAGAAGCGAAAGTGGATGATCTTCGATATTCAGGCCTGCATTATACTTGGTCGAATCAATGTCCTGAGAATCTGATTATGCGGAAATTAGATAGAGGGCTTGTCAATGAGAAATGGAATCTGAACTTTCCATCTTCAGAAGCGAGATTTTTGCCATCGGGTATGTCAGACCATTCTCCTATGGTGGTAAAGATTACTGGTGATGATTAGAATATAAAAAAACCATTTAGATTCTTCAATTTATGGATGGACCATGACGAGTTCATGCCCTTGGTAAGGAAAGTATGGGAACAAAATTCGGGGGGTTGTCCAATGTATCAGCTATGTTGCAAGCTAAGAAAACTAAAACGGGAATTGAAACTTTTCAATATGACTCACTTCTCTAACATTTCAGATAGTGTCAAAGATGCAAAAGATGAAATGGATAAGGCTCAACAGGCTCTACTTACAGCGCATGGGAATCCAACTTTGTGCAAGCTAGAAAGGAATGTTGTACGTAATTACGCTTCTATCGTCAAGGCTGAAGAGAGTTTTCACCTAATACCCTATAGTCAATTGACTTGGAAGCTATTAGCTCAACGCTTGTTACATGGGTTGAAGAGAAAAGCTTAAGGGAATCAAACATTGCACTATCTACATATCAGTATCAATGACTCGAGTTACTAAGCTCGTAGGAGTGTCTCAACACCTAATGTCCTAAGACCAACTAGTCTAGGAATCATTAGCCAAAAGCTTGTTACATTGGTTAAACATATATGTTGTTTTAAGTTATATGTATATATATTTAAAAAGAAAAGAAAAGAAAATAATAATAATAATCTTAACCCAAGGAAGTTAACCTTAAATGTTAGAACAAAAATTTTGTTTTCTTCCAAGAAAAGCCTCATAATTATGTGTTGATATATTAAGGATAAAAAAAAGTTTATTAATATCTTGTTAAAAGGTATTGAGCAAATATATAAATTTAATGAGAGTTTATTTATCTGGATAGATTAATGAAAGTTAAATGGTAAATACCTTACTTTGTAGAATTTGCAAAAAAAATTTCTATTTTAACGCTTTGATTACTAGGTACTAGTAATAAGCTGGTTAGGGGGTCTGATTAATACTTAAAAGTGTATTTTTTTCAAGGTTTTATATTATCATTTTGCACTTAAAGTATCAATAACTCCTTAACTAAAAGCATGTTTTATAATAACATATCTAATAATATAAGATACCTTTAATTTGTGGTAAATGTTCCTTTTAAATGCAGGCTTATCATATAAATGAAAGAATTGATTGATGAATTTAAGAACTGAAATTGAAAGGACAAAGAGATAGCCAAACTTAGGAAAGAGATGTCGATGCAGTCCAAACTGGAACACTAATCGATAATTGGGTCATATCTGGAGTTGTAAATCTTGAATTTAGGTTTACTTTATATGGATGGAAAGGTAAGATCTATACCTATAACTTTTATATAAAACTCAAGATCTAAAAAGATTATTTTCAAGTCCAAATTATAGCAACAACAAAGAAGTTGATTTGCTGATTTTAAAAACTCCTTTTCTTTACTAGGACTAGATCAACAAAAACACAAAATATTTCTTATGTGATGACCTAAGAAACTTGTCATTTCTACACACTTTTATATTTGTTGAATGTATGGGTTGAGTAGAAATGAAAGGAAGGAGGAGAGGATTTTATAGATGAAATATTAAAAAAGCAACCATACCACCTATATATAGGCCAGCTAGAGTCTCACACATACACTCTCTCTCTTTATTTATTTATTTATTTTTGACATAGCATGTGTATGTATAGGTCGTTATGATTGTGACTCACATCTTCCCTTAGTTTTACGTTCAAGAATGGCTTAAACACCCTTTATGGGTCGAAGATAGGCTTCTCATCTAATTTTCTTAAAAACTAGCAAACAAGGTCTTTTTTAGTCAAATTCCCAAGACTAAGTCAAGCATGTTTTTTATGAAATATTAGCCATAAATCATGAATTACACGATGCATATCTCTACTAAGATGCGTCTCAAGAGTTAATTGAAGATTATTTAAAGACTCTTTACTCAGGCCATCCTTAATGAACTATGTTTTATCTTCATGATTTATAAATACCATTACTAAAGAACGACATTGTGCATTACAAGTCCATCTGGCACATTGATGATAGATTTTTAGTCGTTTTGCACAACGTTTCTTTGCAAAAGTGCTTTTATCTGTTCCAAGCATATGTGAAACGAAGGAATTTGAGAATTGACCTGATAATCGGACCTTTCCTTTAATCAACTAGCGAATATCTTTAGGAATTCCATAATTCATTAACAAACTCAATCTTGCATATCTAGCACGGTAAATTTTTGTAATCGCATTTTGAGGCAAAGTAGGAAAATACTTTTTTAATTTTTCAAGATTAGTGTTCCTTTTCAAATGAGAATTGGAAGAGAGATTCAAAGAATTGCATAAATATATACACAGATAGTAGTTATTATGAGAAACTGAAAGAACCGACTTAAGTCACGGAGTACCATTGTCCGCCATTTGATTGGGGTTAGAGAAGCTAGCAAAAATCACTTAAAAAGAAACACAAAAACAATATGAAAGAGAAAAAAAAATCAATCTTTATATACAAGATCACCTAGTTCAATATAGTCTTGTCAGAATCTTTTTGACCAACATCGAATGTTTTTCTCAGAATACTCTTGTCATGAAAATTTTGACCAACATCGAATGTTTTTCTCAGAATACTCTTGTCATGAAACTCTTTGATTCTTACTTTATGAATTTTTAAATTTTCATATACATTATTTTTTATTTCCTCAAGCTCATTTATTTGTAATTTTCGGAGTTGACTGGTATCATCAAAGTTTCCACCCCTTATCACCCTCAAACAAGTGGACAAGTAGACCTTGCTACTAGGGAGATCAAACACATTTTGGAGAAAACATGGAACCCTAATAGGAAAGAGTCAAATGGCTTGTTACAGAAATGTATTTCACCATCACTTATTATGGCTCGAGGGATTCCAAATCGACTCAAAATATTTTCTTTCAAAAACTTTATCACTATTTTGTGATCATTGTTTCGACTTGGAATTGCCTCTATCCATTTTGAAATATAATCTACCGCGATTAATATGTACAAGAAACCAAATGATGGAGGAAATGGACTCATGAAATCTATATCCCAACAGTCAAAGATCTTAATAACAAGAATATGATTTAAAGGCATTATGTGATGTTTTGAAATTGATCCCAACTTTTGACAATTTTCACAAGACTTGCAGAATGCATGTGAGTCCTTAAACATTGTGGGCCAGTAAAATCTACTTTATAAGATTTTTGCAGTTGTCTTTCTTGATAAGAAATGACCCCCACATGCCTTAGAATGATAAAATTTAATAACACTACTTACCTCATTGTCAAGAATGCATCTTCAAAATATTTGATCAGGACAATATTTATATAAATAAGGGTATGACCCAATAAAAGTTCTTCACTTTATTCATAAACTTTCTTTTATCTTGGGTACTCCAATGAGCTGGCAATTGTTCTCAAAACAAGAAAATTGACACTATTAGCAAACCAAAGCATTGTAGAGATGAAAAGTAAAGATTCATCGGGAAAGTAGTTATTGATTGGTGTGATGTCAGTTTTTGAATCTATTGTCAATCTTGACAAATGATCTATGATAACATTTTTTCTGCCTTTCTTATCTTTGATTGTGATATCAAATTCTTGAAGTAACAAAATCCAACTCACCAATCTATCCTTATAATCTTTCTTACAAAGAAGATATTTTAATGTTGTATGATCACTAAAAACAACAACAGGTAAGCCAACAAGATATGACCTAAATTTTTCATATGCAAATACTACTACAAGTAATTCTTTTTCAGTGGTGGTATAATTTATTTGAGCACTGTTTAAAGTTTTACTTACATAATAAATCATATAAGGTTTCTTATCTTTTCTTTGTCCCAAAACAGCACCTACGGTATAATCACTAGTGTCACACATTATTTCAAAAGGTAATGACCAATCAAGAGGTTGAATGACAGGAGCATAAGCAAGCAAGTTTTAAAGTTTAACAAAGGCTTTTTCACAATGTTCAGTCCATTCAAAAATATTATCCTTTGTTAGAAGGTTACTTAAGAGCTTTAGATATTACACTAAAATCTTTGAAAAACCTTCTATAAAAACCAGTATGTCCTAGGAATGATTTAACATCTTTAATAGATTTTGGTGTTGGCAAGTTCGCAATTTACTTGATTTTAGATTTGTCAACCTTAATTCCTTTTAATGAAACAATGTGACAAAGTACAATACTGTTTGTTACCATAAAGTGATATTTTTTCCAATTCAGTACAAGGTTCTTTTCTTCACACATGCTCAAAACCTTTTCTAAGTTAGTTAAACAATCATCAAGTGAATCGCCAAAAACAAAAAAAAAATCATCCATAAAAATCTTAAGACAATGTTTAACCATATCACTAAATATACCAAGTATGCATCTTTGAAACGTGGCTGGTGCATTACATAATCCAAAAGGCATCCTTCGATATGCAAAAGTACCAAATGGACATGTGAAAGTAGTTCTCTTGATCTTCCAATGCAATTTTAATTTAATTGTAACCTGAATAGCCATCTAGGAAATAATAAAATTCATGACCTGCAACTCTTTCTAGAATTTGATCCATGAAAGGAAAAGAAAAATGATCTTTTCTAATCATTGAATTAAGTTTCCTATAGTCCATGCACATGCACCAACCAGTAACACTCCTAATGGGAATTAACTCATTTTTTTCATTTGTTATCATAGTGACTCCAGACTTCTTAGGTACAACTTGGGTAGGACTTACCCATTTGTTGTCAGAAATAGGATAAATGATTTCATTATCTAGAAACTTAATGACTTTATTTTTCACTACTTTTTTCATATTAGGATTGAGTCTTCATTGCATTTTCCTAAAGGGTTTATCATTTTCCTCCAAATAAATCCTGTGTGTACAAATCAAAAGACTAATTCCTTTTATGTCAACTATGGTCCATCCTAATACATTTTTATGCATTTCAGAGTTTGTAATAACTTACCTTCTTGATGTGCATTAAGTTTAGAAGAGTTTAATACCGGGAAAGTCTTATTTTCTCCCAAAAATAATTATTTGAGATTGAATGGCAATGACTTCAAATCAGGTTTGGGTGGTTGAACACTTGAAGGTATGGACTTAATTGACCATAGTGGCAATTCCTCACTTTACGGCCTCTAATTACTTGCATTTGATTCTTCCTAAAAGTAAATCATTTGCAAATCATCAAATTCATCAATCTCAATTTCATTGAAAGTGGTTTGAAATTGATCATAAATTAATTTTTCAGTAAAGTCCACTTCTTGTAAATCATTATCATCTCTAGGTTGCTTGCAAATATTGAAAATATTCATCTTCAATATCATGTTTCCAAATGATAGCTTCATCAATCCATTTGATTGTGCATCAAAAGTATCATTAAGTCTCTTATTTTACATATGTATTTATTGTTTTTATTTGGTCTTTTTATAATAATTGATGTGCTTTTTAGTAATGAAGTTTGTTTTTATGTTTGGATAGGTTTTTGGAGCTTAAATGAATTAATTCAGGAAATTCAACATTGGAATTCAGAACAAAGAATTGAAGAGACATTTAGTTGAAGATTGAAGCAAATCTTGGTTCAAATAAGTTCTCCAAATTTGTCCCAAAAATCAATTCTATTCCAATTCTAGAAAAGAATATCATATGATCTATTTCAAGCCCAAACTTGCCTTATGTTGTGTGCAAACTTCAACCATTAAACATTTAAGGTTTCAATGTCAATCTTAGCCCAAATAATAGGTATATTTTGTATACTTATTTGATGCTTAAATTCAGCTCCAAATCAGCCTTAAACTCAGCCCCAAATTAGCCCTAAATCAACCTTCAAATCAGCCCCAAAACAATTCATGATCTTACATGTCCACACAACAACAATTGATTCATTTTGGGTAATTCAT
>SRLM01000676.1:44456-62210 GCA_015708895.1 Populus ilicifolia
AAATCATTTAGGTAATGTTATAATCTTGAATTTTTATGCACAAACTTTAGTTTTGGTATAGAGATTGCTTGATTCAATGTCTTACTTAATATGAAAGTACTTGTTCATTCTTAAGCAATAATCAATTTTCATTTTTCTAAACTTCATTGTAATATCTTCCGATCTAATATCACCATCGTTGATATTAGGTTGAGTTATCTTATATATGTTGAAGAAATCACCAATACATCACCATTAAAATTGATTTGGACCAAGTCTTACTTTTTCTTGTCTTCTAAAATCTATTTACACCTTTTCATCTTTGAAAACAAATCCATCAATTATTTTCAACCAAGTTATTGTTAATTTAATTTCTCTTGAGTTTTTTTTTTGTTACCTAGCTTAATTTCCAGATCTAGCTCTCTGTGGATATGACCTCGATCTTACCGAGTTAATTGCTACATCGCACACTCGTGCACTTGCGAGTTAAAATAAGCCAATCATAAAAAGCGGTCAAGCACCATTCCTACAATTAATCAACGCATTAGAAGTTGCAAGAAACAGATATCCTAAAATAATAGGAAATGAAATACATGCTTTAACATTTATATGTCCAATCAATAAAAGTTAGGGTCATCCCAATAAAAGTTTACTTCATTCAAAAACTTTTCTTTATCTTGGGTACTCCAATTAGTTAGCAAATCTCCTGAAGCAAAAAAAAATTGATATTTTTATCATACAAATGCATTGAACTAAGAGAAAGTAAGGATTTATCAGGAAAGTAATCATCGATTGATGTGATGTTAGATGTCGAATTTGTTGTCACTTTTGACAAAAGATCCGCATCAATATTTTTGGTGTGTTTTTCATCCATGATTTCTTTCTGAAAATAAATCATTTGCAAATCTTCAGATTCATCCAACTTATTTTTACTTAAAATAGATTCAAGTTTATCATAAACTAATTCTTCAATATGATCTACTTCTTGTAAATCATTATCATCTCTAGGTTACTTGCAAATGTTGAAAATTTTCATCTTTAATATTATGTTTCTAAATCATAGCTTCATCAGTCCATTACTACAATTAATCAATGTAGTAGAAGTTGCAAGAAACGGATGTCCTAAAATAATAAGAAATAAATTACATGCTTCAACAGATTCCGTGTCCAAAACAATAAAATTCATAGGATAAATAAATTTATTGACTTATACTAACACATCTTTAATTATTTCTCTAGACACTTTTACAGATCTATCGATAAATAAAAGAGTTATAAAAATTTGTTTTAACTCACCTAGATTGAGACTTTGAAAAACTAAATATGGAAGTAAATTCACACTGGCTCCAAGATCAAGTAAGGCTCTTTCAATTTTATGTTCTCCAATAAAGCAAGAAATTATAAAGCATTATTGTTATGAAGAATGACACTTACTTGTTTGGCTAAAAAGGCTTTCTTTTTCACATTTAGTTTCCTCGATACCTATCCCAACATTGGTAAAATGTTTCTCCTATTTTTTGAGTGAAAGTGGTGATTTGTCTTTTGAAAGAGTTTGTCTTTTAATATGGAAAAAACTTCCTTAAAAATTGTTGTTGCATTTTATCCAAAGCACGAATGAATCTTTGTCTTAAATTTTGTAGCCATGTTTTAGCTTTATTTTTAATGAAAAAGAAAATAGCCTTAATCAGATGGTGTTCATGCTACAATTTGAGTCATTATAAGTGTTACAGACCTCCTCAAATTCCCTTAAATGCAAGTATGAATTTTTTAAATCTAAGCCATAAAAAAAGTAAATGTTGAATAATATCTAGCTTAAAATTAAAATGAGATGCATCAAAAGGGAAAATTATTCATGATGGTGCACTTGTTCTTGTGGATTCATGTGGTCTTTAAGTGTTCTACCATGGTTATTCTCATTATGAAGTGATTAATTATCTTTTTTGGCCATATTTTTTTGAAAATAATGAGGATACCCTACAAAGTCTACCACTTAATGTATGTGACTACACTCTCATGCACGTGTAGAAATAAAATAAAAGGAAAAGAAAAGCAAAAAAGAAGAAGGAAGAAAACAAAATAAAGAGAAACAAAGCAAAAGAAACAAAGTTATATACAAGAAAAATAAAAGGAGAAAATAAAATAAATACTAGAATTTGTATAAGAACTTACCTCCCCGGCAACGGTATCAAAAACTTGACACGACTAAAAGATTGATGTCTTCTCCCAAGTGCAAGAGTATCGAAGTAATAAATAACTCGACAAAACTAGGGTCGAACCACAGGGAGGTTAATTGTACAAATTATAAACAATAATTATAAATAACATCAATAGTAACAACAACAACAACTCCTATAATAATAATAGCAATAGTAGTAGTAGTAGTAGTAGTAGTAGTAGTAGTAGTAGTAGTACTAATAATAGTAGTAGTAATAATAATAATAAAAAGGAGGAAGAAGAAGAAGTTGATGAGAAATTTGAGATAGAAGATTAACGTAGAGATTAAACAATGATAACAATAAATATTAAGGTTAGAGGATCCACTAATAGTATGTCAAACAAGTATAGTATAGACTCTTATTATTCAAGTGAAAACCACATGCAAAGGAGGTTCCAATCAGATTATAGATTGTTAACATGATTATATTAGTCATCTTATTCTATTAATACTAATACTTGTAAATCTTGTCAGGCATTCATGATTATAACTTATGTTAACAACAAATCAAGTTCCTTTCATAGCTCAGGTGTCGGTTATACCATACAGTATGGGCTATGAAAGTGCCAAACATTTGTTGTACCAATTGTTATACAACATAAATCAAGATTAGTTGTTTAACAAGTAAAGTATTAAAGAGTGAATAAGATAACAAATACAAAACATGTAAGTATCAAACATTAAAGTCCATATTGAGTTTACATTATACCTATTCTTACACCATTAGTGTAACTTTTTCACCTTAACATAATAAATATAACTAAACATAATGAAAGAAAGAAAAATAAATAAACAAAAAAAGAACATAAATAAGACAAAAGTTAACTAAGTAAATGAAAGGAATAAACTTGATATTAATGAAAGCAAAGCATAAATATTACGAAAAATTCAAAGAGAGAAAGCAAAAGCATGACCATGATCTGGAAACCAAGATGCCTAAATGCATGGCAAATGCCTCCTTTTATAGGCTAAAATTGGGAACTATTGATTTGATGACTAATTGATGAGTGAGTGACCAACTCTTGACTTAGTGACAATCCTTATCTTTTTTTGTCTGTCCAAAACATCATTGATAATGTTAAAATTAGAGTCATTTGAAAACATGAAAGTTATAGGAAATTATCTCAGCTTTCTTGTGTAAACAATTTAGGTCATTTGGACTTCTAAAACTCCAAATATAGGTCAAACACTAGACAGTGCTCGGGTTAGAAGACAGATTCAAACTTCTTTATTGTTCTACAATTTGGATTTATAAATGGCCTTTTTAAGTCTTAGGCTCCTATAAAAGTTGTAGGCCTATGTCTTTCCTTACCAACCATATAAAATAGACCTAAATTGGAGATTTACAACTCTAGATATGACCTAATTACCAAATAGTTTTCCAGTTTGGATTGTACCGACATCTCTTTTCTAAGTTTGACCATCTCTTTGTCCTTTCAATTTTAGTTCTTAAATTCATCAATCCTTTCATTTATATGATAGGCCTACATTTAAAATGAATATTTACCACAAATTAAATGTATCTTATAATATTAGATATATTATTATAAAACATGTTTTAGTTAAGGAGTTATTGATACTTCAAGTGCAAAATGATAACATAAAACCTTAATAAAAAAATACACTTTTAAGTACCAATCAAGATGCATCTTAGTAACCATTCTTAACAAAGTCTATTATAATATTTTTTAAAATATTCAAATTTACAAACTCTCGTATTATTATCATTTAATTCTGCTTATATACTCATTTAACATGTATTCATAAACTTTTATTTTCACACACTTTAACATATGATTGTGCATTGCAGATTAGATTATTACATTATTTATGTTCTTTTGTTAAAGATAACAACTAAGGGAAAGGGATGACATACAATTTGTAAAAAAAAAAAGCAAAAAAGATGATGATAATAAATATGTAGATAAATTTGGTTTGGTAGCCTTCATAACCTAAGCAATTAAGCCTGAAAGGGTGTTTTAACACCTAATAACCTAAAGTTAACTGACTTGAGAGCTATTGGCCCAATACTTGTTACATGGGTTGAGGAGAAAAGCTTAAGGAAATTAAACATTGCACTATTTATGTATCAGTATCTGCAACCCGAGTTACTAAGCTCGTAGGAGTGTCTCAACACTTAATGCTCTAAGACCAATTAGTTTGAGAGTCATTAGCCAAAAGCTTGTTACATGGGTTAAAGATGCATTGTGTTTTAAGTTACATGTGTGTGTGTGTGTGTATAAGAAAAAAAATCCCAACCTAAAGAAGTTAATCTTAAACATTAGAATAAGAATTTTGTTTTCTTCCAAGTAAAAGACCCATAACCATATATTGATTAATTAAGCACAAAAGAAAGGTTTATTAATATCTTGTTTAAGAGGTATTGAGCAGATATATAAATTTAATGAAAGTTTGTTTATCTAGATAGATTAATAGAAGTTGAATGATGAATACCTTGCTTTGTGGAATTTACAAATTGTTTTTCTATTTTAATGCTTTGATTACTACAAACTAGTAATAAATTAGTTGGGAGATGTGATTAGTACTTAAAAATGTATTTTTTATCAAGGTTTTATATCATCATTTTGCACTTGAAGTATCAATAACTCCTTAATTAAAGCATGTTTTATAATAACATATCTAATAATATAAGATACCTTTAATTTGTGATAAATATTGATTTTAAATGTAAGACTATCATATAAATGAAAGAATTGATTGATGAATTTAATAAATAAAATTGAAAGGACAAAAAGATGGTCAAACTTTGAAAAGAGATGTCGATGCAGTCTAAATCAAAATACTATTCAGTAATTGGGTCATATCTAGAGCTGTAGATCTCGGATTTAAGTCTACTTTATATGAATGAAAAGGTAAGACCTGCTTACAACTTTTATATAGAGCTTAGGATTTAAAAAGGTCATTTTCAAGTCCAAATTCTAGCAATAACAAAAAAGTCTGAAGCTGTCCTCCAGCCCGAGCACTGTTCAGTATTTGACCCATATATGGAGTTCTAGAAGTTCAAATGACCTCAAGTGTTTCACAAGAAAGTTGAGACAATTGCCTATAACTTTCATGTTTTTAAATGATTTTAATTTTAATATTATTAATAACGTTTTAGGCAGACAAAAAAAGATAAGAATTGTCATCAAGTGAAGAGTTGGTCATCCACTCATCAAATAGTTATTAAATCAATAGTTTCCAATTTTGGCTTATAAAAGGAGGCATTTGCCATGTATTTAAGCATCTTAGTTTCTAGATCAAAATTATGCTCTTGCTTTCTCTCTTTGTATTTTTTATAATGCTTATGTTTTGCTTTCATTAATATCAAGTTTATGCTTTTCATTTCCTTTCATTTACTTAGTTAACTTTTATGTTATTTATGTTCTTATTTTATTTATCTTTTTTTTATTATGTTTAGTTAAATTTATTATGTCAAGGTGAAAAGGTTACACTAATGGTGTAATAATAAGTATAATGTAAACTCAATATGGACTTTAATGTTTGATACTAACATGTTTTTGTATTTATTATCTTGTTCACTTTTTAATACTTTGCTTGTTAAATGACTAATCTAGATTTATGTTGTATAACACTTAATACAACAAATACTTAGCACTCTTATAGCCCATACTATATGGTATAATCGACACCTGAACTATAAAAGCAACTTGATTTGTTGTTAACATAAGTTATAATCATGAATGCTCGACGAGATTTACAAGTATTAATATTAATCAAATAAGATAACTAATGTAATCATGTTAATAATTTGTAATCTGATTGGAACCTCCTTTATGTGTGATTTCTAATTAAATAATAAGAGTTTATACTATAATTATTTGATATACCATTAGTGGATCTTCTAACCTTGACATCCAATATTCCCTTACATTAATATTTTATCTCAAAGTTCTCTTCTTCTTCTTCTTCTTCTTCTTTTTTTTTCTTTATTATTATTATTATTAGTAGTATTATTATTATTGGTATTACTATTATTGTTGTTGTTGTTGTTGTTGTATTGTCATATATAATTTATACAATTAACCTCCCTGTGGTTCGACTACGGTCTTATCAGGTTATTTATTAATTCTACACTTTTGCACTTGGAAGAAAATATCAATTTTTTAGTCGTGTCATGAACCACGATGACAAATCACCCCACAATTGACATCACGTGTTGTACTTGGAGGAAAAGGATGTGATGGAGCATCCAATAATAAGGTGGAAAGGCTAAATCTGTCATTGCGAGGTACTATACGTGCTGCTCAAATGACGTAAACACCTACATGCTAGCATGTGGTAAGCACGCGTTAACAATTTTATTGATTAAGAAAAATAATAATTCAAGATAAAAATATCAAATTACCTTTAATGTTTCTGAAATTAACAATTAAACCTATTTGAAAATACTAAAAGTTTCCTAGGTCCAAGGCTATTTTTTCTTAATTGCAAAGAAAAAGTTAATTTTTTAATTATATTTAGAAAAAAGGACTCAAATACCATCAATTGATAATTTCAAGTTTTTTTTCAATAAAGTAATTAAATCATTTATTTGTTTAAAAAATTATGAGAAAACATGTACATTAAATGATTAATAAGCTAGACAAAGAGATCAAAAAATCACCAACTTAAAAATTATTAATTTTTTTAAATAAAATTATAAATTCATTACTATAATAAATAGTAAAATATATGCCAGTGTTTAATAAATATGCCTTATGTTTTTAGTTATTTTGATATGTTATTTCATATAGTAGTTAGGAAACAAGATTTAAGAAAAGTAAAATAAGATTGACTTGGTAATATTATTATTTAATTTTTTTTTAATTTTAAATTTTTAATTAATTTTTTTATTATTTGTTTAGTATATTATTATAAAAAATATTAATTTTATAGCTCGTCGGAGAAAACACAAACAAAAAAAGGGGGGGGGGGGGGCCCGCACCCCAATTCAAAAGAGATTCGGGCAAGGCAATGGATTATAGAATCGGGAGATGTCGGCCCAGGGTATCGACCGCGTCGCCCAATAAGTTTTTTTGTGGCAGGACCGATAAGACCACACCACCAATTAAACACATCCACGTAGCCGCATACGTTTCGATTTCCATTATTATACCCCACCACATATTTCAATTCGTGGCAAACGTTCCCATCTTAAGCGACATCGTTTCCTTACAACCAAAATACAATATAATCCCTCCTCCCTGATCTTCATTCAGACAAAACCAGAAAAGAAAATAAAAAAAAAACGATGCCGTTCTTTTCTCGAGGTGATGATGACCGGGTCGCCGATTACGATGAGTACGATCCCACCCCATACGGTGGCGGATACGACATTGCCTTAACGTACGGTCGCCCAATCCCACCGTCCGAAGAGACCTGCTATCCAATCAGCTCAGCCTCCGGTGAAATTGATTACGGTCGCCTCAATTACTCCTCTTACTCTGAGCCATCTGCTTACGCTGATGAAGCTCTTGAAACTGAATACAGCAGCTATGCTCGTCCCAAGCCCCGGCCTGGATCCACTTATGGTGAACCTCAACCGGCATACGGTTTCCAGCCTGGACTGAATAGGCCCGGATTGGATGAGTCTGATGGCTATGTGAAGCCGGCCAGTGAGGAATATGGAAGGAGACCCGAATCGGAATATGTGTCTGGTGGGTATGGCAATCCTCAAAGTGAAGAATATGGATCTGGGTATGGAAGGAAACCCGAAAGTGAATATGAGTCTGGTGGGTATGGCAATCCTCAAAGTAAAGTATATGGATCTGGGTATGGGAGGAAACCCGAAAGTGAATATGAGTCTAGTGGGCATGTGAGGCCAAGCGAGTACGGGTCTGTTTATGGGCGCAGACAAGAATCGGAGTACGGGTCTGGGAATGAGAGGCCACAGAGTGAGGAATATGGATCTGGGTATGGAAGGAGACCCGAGGGCGAATATGAGCCTGGTAGGTATGGGAAGCCGAGCGAGTATGGGACTGGTTATGGGCGCAGAAAGGAATCGGAATACGGGTCTGGGTATGAGAAGCCAGAGAGGGATGAATATGGATCTGGGTATGGCAGGAGACCGGACTCTGAATATGGGTATGGATACGAGAAGCCAGCTGAGTATGGGTCGGGTTATGTGAGGAAATCCAAATCTGAATATGGATCTGGGTATGAGAAGCCCAGCGAATATGGGAGGGGGACTGTGGAATACGGATCCGGGTATGGGAGGAGGCTAGGATCCGAAGATGAAGGAAGTGGGTCAGAGTATGGTTCCCGGTACGGGAGGAAGGAGAGTTATGGGGAAGAGGGAGAAGGGGATGGGGGAAGGAGCCAATATGAGAAGCCAAGTTATGGAGATGATTCACCTAAGAGATCTAGTTATGCGAGACAGGAGGAAGGAGGAGAGTATGAGAGGCCTTCTTATGGGAGTCGTCGTAGTGATGAGGACGACGAGTATCGTCATAATAAGTGTCGTGATGGTGGTGAAGAGGGCTATGGCCGCAAGAAATATGTAGGGTTCTCTCAAATTCTCGGACTTCTTACTTTTTATGCTTATGGTTTTTGATGCAACGTGAGATCATTTCTGTTTCTTGGTAATGTAGGATATTGTGTTGCATTTCCATTTGTGATGTTGAGTTGCTGCCTTGTGTTAGATTTTTGGCTTGGCTTTCTTTATGTCTTAGTGATCTAAAACAAGGATTGACGAAAATTAGGAGAAAAAATGATCTGGAAGCGTATTGCACTTGACTTCGGTCCCACAGGCAGGATATGATTATCCTCATAAGTAGGATCGTTTCTGATAAAGTTTAGTTTAAGTTGAGAATAAATTTAAACTTACAAACCGGCGGCTTGGCTTGAAAAACATTTGATTACCAATTCAATTAGTATAACAAATTTAAGTGGTTTCTTGTTTGGACTCTCGAATTTTGTATTTCTTAGAAATTCATCTGGAAAACTTGGTAAATGCTGAGTGTATGCACATCCTACAAATGCTCCAAGGAGATTTATGGTTTTGCTTTTCTGTTTTTGTTTGTTGCTACTCAGACTTTATGTTCCAGCTTTAAGTATATACGTTAGAAGTTCTTACTTGGTTAGCAATACATCAGGAAAGTTAAGAAGGTGCTTGGTCGTGCGCATCCTATTACTGCATCAAGATGATTTATGGTATTTTTATTTGTTTTTGTCTGTTCGTCACTGCAATCCACTTTTTGGTCCATTGATCTTTTTTGCCTAGCTCAAAAGATTTTTGCTCAGTCCTGTGGTGCCAAGCTCAAAATATTCTAGCTGCAATTTCCGTGGATGAATCTGTTATTTGAGTTCCCTCCTTTTTTTTCTTTTTTTTTCTCAGTAATCCTATATAAGCAGGAAAAAATAGAATAAATTATTGCCCTGTGAGGCTGCTACCCACTCATTTATTTGTTGCTCTCTGTAATGTTTTACTGGTGATGAGAATATGTAATGAATTGCAACAGGATGTCTATTCATTTTACAAACAATTTCACTTATTGTTTGTTTCAAGTCCCGGACCTTCTAGTTTGGAATTGATGATTGAACTGCCCAACACAGATATTTCCAGCATCACCTGTTTAAAATTAGGAGTACTGAACAGTCACAACTCTGGTATCTTACATGATTAATTCATTGTTTTTTGCATTGAGGATCTTAACTTTCTAAGTTTCATTATGAAATTACTATATGCTTGTCTTCTTTGGGTCTTGGGGAAACAAATAATTGAAATTTCCACTAGTTTACCTCGAGAAGAATACAATGTTTGAGTGCCCATCTCTCTGTGAAAGAACTGCTATCAACAAAGTCGTGCATATAAATTTGCCTTTCTTTTCTGGTATCTGTCATTATCTTAATCATATAGGTGAAATTGGCAGGGAGATGACAATTCTGATGATGATGCGGAGAAGCACCGCCACCGCCGAAAGAATTATGATGATGAGTGATCAATCAACTGTTAATGGGATTTATGGCACCATTAGCTGCTACTAAATAAAGGGTTTTGTCATGTCTCTGCAATCTGTTGTACTTCTGAATAAAATCCCGAACTTAAAGGGTTTGTGGTGTGTTCTTTAATGTAGCTTTATGATAATGAAAATTATGTGGTCTGATATGGTGATCGAATCCTTCACCCGCGTTACATTTGGAATGGGGATGGCTAAATGGGATCCCCTTTCCCTTCTTGAATTTCTCCCATTATAGATGGTTTCCATTGAGTCTCTGCAATCTTTTGTACTTCTGAATAAAATCCCGAACTTAAGGGTTTGCTTTATGATAATGAAAATTATGTGGACTGATATGGTGTGGATTTAATATTTTTCTAGCATTACATTTGGAATGTGGATGGCTGTAGATGGGATCTCATTTCCATTATTTTCTCCCATTATGGCTTGACCATAAGGGACACTATCGGGATTACATTACATGAGGCGGGGGCAACATTAGACTTAAGTTATATTGTACTTGAATATAACTGGAGAGATTGAAACAGTATAGCCCTTGAATTTGTTCTATTGTCTAGCTTACAAGTAGCTTGTTTCTTGTGGGATGGCTTGATTTCTTAGAAGCTAGGTCATTGCATTCTGGTTAGACTTCCCTGGTGCTTGGTGATTAGAGCTCGTTACCACGCATAAAAAGCTGAAACAGTAATTGGCTTCCAAAAAGACGGTTCAGCTTTTAAAAAATTTAATGGGTGAACTAAATTCCTAGTAAATTGAACTGCAAGATAAGTGTCAGCATCCAATTCTTATTGATGACGATTGGGATAGCTCCAAGTATAACAGTGACTTTTAACTGATGTATGTACCTCATGAAAGAAGGACCAGCTATGCTGGGGTTATTTCTTTTAACTAATCTGTAATTCCGGAAGCATAACAATTAATATAAAAGATGTGCTCTTAATTCAAAATTAATGAGGTAGAAAATTTTCTTTCCCAGGTCTTTCATTTGAATTGCTTGTTATTAATATAAAAGAACATGCGCATAAAGAAGGGATGGGCAGATGCCTGTTATTAATATAAAAGTTTATTTTTCATTTTTTAACATTAGTTTATATTAATATAATCTATTAATTGAAAAAAAAAAAGGTAATTTGCTTTTCATCTCTCTCTATTGCACCCCTCAAAAAATTTTGCAGCAGTGGATGAACAGCCCAGCGTTTTCCTTTCTTTAGATGTGACAGCTGTTCTACCACATTGTATCAGTTTTTTTTTTCCTTCTGCTTTTCCACAAGTATTTAAACATTTTTTTAGCTATCAAGGATACTTTCAATCTAACTTGTATATTAATCAAGTCCAAGTCCTTTTCTTTAAAGGATCTCAAGGATACGCGATCCACATCAACTTAGTGCATGTAAAAAAAACTTAATAAATTAGTTCTCTTAGATACTATTTTGAAGGTTTGATATCGAAAAAAAGAAAGAAAGCACACATCTTTTAACTATTGGACCAATCCATTAGAGTTAGCACCAAAACATCTTAAATTAGCAAAACTATTGTTCAATACGTGGATCCATCGAAAAGCTTTAATTTAATAATAATTTCTATTTACACACCCATCAAAATAATTTTAATGAAGGTTGTGTTGGAAATACAACTAATATAAGGTTTTTTTAATACTTACAAAAAATATAACTAAATAAAATTGAATGAGTTAAATTTTTAAAGGGAAAAATCCCTTATCCACCACGCCCTTTATTAAAATTATTTTGGTTGGTATCAAATTATTTTAATTAGGGGTAAAAAAAATAATTATCAAATTAGAGCTTTTGTAATGTATACTTCCATGCACTGTGAAGAGATTAAATAGGTTTTTTCTTATATTAAATTTTTAAAAGATCTATGCACTGTGAAGAAAAAACTAAAAAGAAAGCCTTTTTAGCCAAACAAATAAGTGTCATTCTTCAAAACAATAATATTTTGAAATATAAAGACTTTAGTTATCTTATAATTTCTTGTAGTGGATTTTATTGTCTTGATCACACAATTTTGTTGAGCAATGTAATTCATTTCTTCTTATTTTAGGATGTTCATTTCTTGCAACTTCTAATGTATTGATTAATTATACAAACGAATTGATGGAGCTATCATTTGAAAACATAACATTGGAAATCAATATTTTTAACATTTGCAAGCAACTTGGAGATACAGAAAGAGGACTTTACTGAAAAACTAGTTCATGTTCAATTTCAAACCACTTCAATGAAACTAATATTGATGAATCTGACGATTTGTAAATAGTTTATTTTCAAAAAGAATCAAAGATAAATAATTAGAGACCAAAAATTAAGAAATTGTCACCATGATCAATTAAATCCATACCTTTTAGTGTTTAAATACTAAAACATGATTTGAAGCCATTATCATTTAATCTCAAATACTCAATTTTGAGAGAAAATAAAATTTTTCCAGTAATAATCTTTTCCAAACTTAATGCACATCAAGAAAGTAAGTTATCATAAACTCTAAAAATATATAAAAATACATTAAGATGGACAACAACTGACATAAAATAAATTAATTCTTTGATTTGCAGACACATAATTTATTTGGAGGAAAATACTAAACTCTCTGGAGAAATGTAATGAAGGCTTAATCATAATATGAAAGAAGTAGTGAAAAATAAAGTCATTAAGCTTCGAGATAATAAAATTATTTATCATATTTCTAACAGTAAACGGGTAAGCCCTACCCAAGTTGTACCTAAGTTTAGAGTCACTATGATAACAAATAAGAAAAATGAGTTAATTCCAACTATGATTATTATTGGTTCGTGCATGTGCATTGACTATAGAAAACTTAATTCAATTACTGGAAAAGATTATTTTCCTTTACCTTTCATAGATCAAATAGATCTTAGAGAAAATAATGAATCTTAATAGAAAATACTAGTCTTTAAAACTTATTGATGCACTTTAAGTTTATCGAACAGCTTATAAAACATCATTAGGTATGTCACCTTATAGACTATTTTATGGTAAACCTTGTCACTTGCCTATGGAACTTGAATATAAAACTTATTAGGTTATTAAAGCTTTCAATTCAAATCTTGATGTTGCTAGTCCACTATGAAAATTACAAATAAATAAGCTTGAAGAAATAAGAAATGATGCATATGAAAAATCAAGAATTCATAAAGCAAGAATCAAAGAGTTTCATGACAAGAAAATACTAAGAAAAACATTCAATATTGATCAAAAAATCTTACTTTATAATTTTTTATTCCATTTATTTCTTGAAAAACTAAGATTAAGATGAAGCAGTTCTTTTATTGTGAAACATGTGTTGAATCATGTGTATCCATACGAGGTTTATGATATCGAGAATCCAAAGAATGACAATGTTTTCAAGGTAAATAGACATCATTTGAAAGTTTACTTTGATAATTTTTCAGTTGCAAATGACTTTATTGAATTGGGTGATCCTATATATAAAGATTGATTCTTTTTCTCACATTGATTTTGTTTTTTTTTCTTGTGTGACTTTTGTTATGCTAGTCTCTCTTATCCTGATTAAATGGTGGATGGATAATGGTATTTCATGAATCTCAAGTTGATTCTTTTAGTTTTCCATAACAACTGATATTTGTGTATATATTTATGCAATCTTTACTCTTTCTCCCTTCATTGAATCTGTTCTTTAATTTTCTTGCTCTACCTTAAAATGTAATTGCAAAAATTTATCGTGCTAAGTGTGCAAGATTGAGGTTGTTAATGAATCATGGAGTTCCTAATGATATTCGCTAGCTAATTGATGCAAAGATCTGATTATCAGGTGAGTGCAATTCTTTCATTTGATATATACCTATAACATGTCAAAACACTTTTGCAAAGATACATCATGCAAAACAACTGAAAGTCTGTCACAGATGTGTCAGATGAACTTGTATCGCACCATATCTTTTTTTAGGAATGGTATTTGTAAACTTTGAAGATAAAATACAATTCAGTCCAAACCAATACATTGTTCATTCATTAGGTTATATCTGGAGTTGTAGATCTTGAATTTCAATTTGGTTTATGCAGGTAGAAAGCTAAGATGTACGTCTAAAATATTCATGAGAATGCAAACTCAATTCTGTAGATTGGAAGTTGAAATCTTAGCAACAATAGAGAAGTTAAAATCTGTTCTACAGCCTCGATACTGTTTATTGTTCAGTCTATATTTCAAGTTCTAGAAGTCTAAATGCATAGAATGTTTTTGGCTGGAAAGCTGAAATAATTTTCTAGAACTTTTATGACAATAATTTATTCAAATTCTGATATTAGCAATGATTTTTTTGGCAGATAAGAAGTTAGGATTGTTACTAAGTCAACATATGGCTACCCACTCAACAATTAGTCATCAAATCAACAATTCTAAATTTTGGACTATTAAATGAGGCATTTACCATTCATTTAAGTATTTTAGTTTTCAGATCAAGATCATATTTTTACTCTCTCTCTCTCTCTCTTTTATAATGGTTAATTCAGTTTAGTTATTCTCTCTCTCTCTCTTTTAGATCAACCATTTATAATGGTATTTTAGTTTTGCTTTCATTAATATCTTATTTATTCCTTTCATTTCCTTTCCTTTACTTAGTTAACTTATATCTTATTTATGTTCTAATCTTATTTATTTATGTTTCCCTCTTTGATTATGTTTAGTTAAGTTTATTTATGTCAAGGTGAAAAGGTTACACTAATGGTGTAAAACAAGTGTAGAACAAACTCAACATGGACTTTAATATTTGATACTAACACGTTTTATATTTGTTATTTTGTTCACTCTTAATACTTTGCTTGTTAAATGGTTAATTCAAATTTATGTTGTATAACACTTGGTACAAAAAATGCTTGGCACTTTCAAAGCCTAATTGTATGGTATAACCGACACCTGTGCTATGAAAGAAACTTGATTTGTTGTGAACATTAGTTATAATCATGAATATATGATAAAATTTACAAGTATTAACATTATTCGAATAAGATGACCAATGCAATCATGTGGTTATAATTTATAATCCAAATGAAACTTATTTTGTATGTAGTTTCTAGTTGAGTAATAAAAAAAGTTTATAATAGATTTGTTTGAAATGCTATTAATGGATCCTCTAATCTTGAAAATTATTTTATCCTTGTTTAAATTCTCATATTAACCTTACATCTTAAAGTTCTCTTCAACTTATTCTTATTCTTATCATTATTATTATATAGTTAATCTCCCTGTAGTTCGACCCTAGTTTTGTTAAGTTATTTATTACTTTGACACTTCTACACTTGGAAGAAGACATCAACTTTTTGATCGTGTTATATGTCTTCATAATCAAATCTATCTTTTTCACATTCGATATCACTTGTATCTCTAATCATCATAAATCTCTTGTTTAGACACTCTAAAGCATAATATCCATATCCCTATCACTAGAAACATTTAACATCATGACTACATTTAGGTTGAGTTTCAGATTTACCTTTAGAACTTGTAAGACCTCAACTTTAGCGTTTGGTGGTTTGGATTTGGAAGGAACAAAAGACCTCAACTAGACAATAGCCTCTCTCTTTAGATTCAACATCCAAGATGATGAAGAACTCAAATTAAATATTGGCATAACTTGTCCCTTCCTTTTAAGTTGTCTTTCCACTTTCGTAGCCATGTGAATCATGTCATCTAGTTCTATATAGTGTTGTAGCTCAACAAATTGGCAATGTCTCCATTCACATGCATCTCTGTTTTCGTCAACTAACTCTTCAAAATAAGATTTAACAATTCATATGGCCTTTCAAACTGTATTTCCTTGACAATTAGCCCCACTATCCTCTTGCTTTATTGAGTTCACCTTATCTTTCATATTCTTGAATGTCTTAGACAAAAGCTTGAGTTGGTGGCCTATGACTCATAATTGGAAATCAACACCAGTGTTTTGTGTTATCGATTCATTATTTTCGAACATGCTTTGAATTTGCAAATTTTGAACGAAAACAAATAGTAAGGATCATGTCTTGGAACTTGATGCAAATCTAACATGTTTTGTAATTAAAGCTCAAACTAGACCATATTAGAATGACCTCAAATATAAGCAAGGTATAGAAAATATTATGGCTGATGCACTATCGCTTAAGTATGTTCTTTATCTATTTTATATTCTAGATTTCTAGGATTTGAACATAAGAATTGTACAAGGATGATAGTGATTTTTCTAATGTGTACAATGCTTACGAAACCTTGGCTTTTGGTGTTATAGACTTGATGGGTAATTGTTTAAAGAGAATCGTTTGTGTATTCCATTAAGACATTGGATGTGTTGCATGAGCATTTTTATTGGACTTAAATGAAAAAAGAAAAAAGATGTGTAACACATATGTGACAAATGCATAACTTGTAGGAAAAGCAAGGTTTAGGATTTAACCACATAGCTTGTATCCCTTTGTCAGTACCTAAAGAACCTTGTGTAATCATTTCAATGGATTTCACCTTAGATATGCCTAGGTCAAAATGGGGTAAGGATTCAAGGATTCGATCTTTGTAGTTGTTGATAGGTTTTCAAAGATTGCACACTTCATTCCATGTCGACTTTATAGGGTCTTTAGTAACATTGTTTCTAATAGAGATGTGAAGTTCATTAGCTATTTTGGAAGGTGTTTTGAGGGAAACTAGGTATTAAATTAATGTTTTCAGCTACTGTCACCCCCAAACATAAGCGCAAACCAAAGTTGTTAATAAGACTTTAACATGCAGATCAGCCTAACACTACGTATAATCATGCCAACATCCCATTGGAGGTGCCAATTGGGCCAATCACAACAACTAAGGCTAAGAAGCTTAAAGAAGCAATGAATGAGCTTGTTCAGAACATATGGAACAAAATGGACCTAGAGGAGCTTGGGAAATTTAAGGATCATGAAGGATAGCCTTTAATTCTTCTAGTTTAGGTCCAAGAAGAGCCCAATTCATGTGGAACAAGGGGTTGATGTGTCCGGCCTAATAACAGCCTTGTTAGGCTTGTTTTTTCTCCTAATACTACAAAGATAAAGAGTCAGCAATTTATTCTCCTCATTAAGTAAGGAAGTTGGCCATAGCTTATTCCTAAAGAGGGGGGGACTATTTAATGCTTTTCCCCACTTAGGGAGGAAAGTAATTAAATCAGCAACAAAGGAGGAAATTTATTTTCTTATTTGTCTAAGTTAAACAAGGAATTCCAAGCTAATCAAGGACATCAAAGGGGGTAGCAACACAAATTTTTCAAATCAGATTTTTCCAATTTTGTTTAGGACATCTTAATAATTCCAATTTAACTCGTCAAAGCCCTTTATTATTGTTTCGCTCTTGCTTTTGTCATTGGACTACTCGAATCCTCTTGAAATTAGATTTAGCTATCTGAGATATCTGGAGAGAGAGAGAGATTAGAGACTAAACTGCTGGAGCTAGATCTACTCCGTCCACCGTTGGATCGTCCTCATTTCTTACTATGTTGTTCACGCCAACCTTCTCGAAACATTGACCGAATGGATCTCTATTCTAATCAACGAGGTGGGAGATATTGTTCTCGTAATATTTTTACTGTTCTGCATTTTTAGTTGCAGCAGA
>SRLM01000678.1:921-16474 GCA_015708895.1 Populus ilicifolia
TATGGACTTTAATGTTTGATACTAACATGTTTTATATTTGTTATCTTGTTCACTCTTTAATACTTTGCTTGTTAAATGACTAATCTTAAATAATGTTGTATAACAATTGGTACAACAAATGCTTGGCACTTTCATAGCTCATAATGTATGGTATAACCGACACCTGAGCTATGAAAGGAACTTGATTTGTTGTTAACATAAGTTATAATCATGAATGCTTGACGAAATTTACAAGTATTAGCATTAATTGAATAAGATGACTAATGTAATCATGTTAACAATTTATAATATGATTGGAACCTCCTTTGTGTGTGGTTTCCAATTGAATAATAAAAGTTTATACTATACTTGTTTGAAATACCATTAGTGGAACCTCTAACCTTGACATTTGTTATTATCATTGTTTAATCCTTGCTTTAATATTTCATCTCAAAGTTCTCATCTTCTTCTTTCTCTTTATTATTGTTGTTATTATTACTACTACTACTACCACTACTAGTACTATTATTATTATTATTGTTGTTGTTATTGTTATTATTGTTGTTGTGGTATTGTTGTTATTTATAATTTGTACAATAACCTCCCTGTGGTTCGACCCCGGTCTTGCCGGGTTATTTATTACTTCGACACTCCTGCACTTGGGAGAAGACATCAATCTTTTCGTCGTGTCATTATACCATACAATATGGGCTATGAAAGTACCAAGCATTTGTTGTACCAATTGTTATACAACACAAATCAAGATTTATCATTTAATAAGCAAAGTATTAAAGAGTGAACAAGATAACAAATATAAAACATGTTAATATTAAAGATTAAAGTCCATATTAAGTTTATACCATACTTATTCTTACACCATTAGTGTAACCTTTTCACCTTGACATAATTAACTTAGCTAGACATAATGAAAGAAAGAAAAATAGATAAACAAAATAAGAACATAAAATTTAACTAAGGAAAGGAAATGAAATGAAAGGCATAAACTTGATATTAATGAAAACAAAGCATAAAGAATACAAATAGAGAAAACAAGAACATGATCTTGATCTGGACACCAAGATGCCTAAACGCATGGCAAATGCCTCCTTTTATAGGCCAAAGTTAGGAACTATTGATTTGATGACTAATTGATGAGTAGATGGCCAACCCTTGACTTGGTGACAATCCTTATCTTCTCTTTTCTGCCCAAAACGTCATTGATGACGTCAAAATTAGAGCCACTTGAAAACATGAAAGTTCTAGGCAATTGTCTCAGCTTTCTTGTGTAAAAAATGCAGCTCATTTCACCTTCTAGAACTCCAGATATGGCTAAAATACTCAACAGTGCTCGGGCTGGAGGACAGATTCGGACTTCTTTGTTGTTGCAATAATTTGGACTTGAAAATGGCCTTTTTGGATCTTGGGCTCCATATGAAAGTTTTAGGCCTATGTCTTACCTTTCCATCCATATAAAGTAGACCTAAATCTGAGATCTATAGCTCCAGATATGACCCAATTACCGAACAGTGTTCCGGTTTGGATTGCACCGACATCTCTTTTCTAAGTTTGATCATCTATTTGCCTTTGCAATTGAAGTTCTTAAAGTCATCAATCAATCCTTTCATTTATGTGATAGGCCTGCACTTAAAATGAACATTTACCATAAATTAAAGGTATCCTATATTATTAGATAGATTATTATAAAACGTACTTTAGTTAAGGAGTTATTGATGCTTCAAGTGCACAATGATGATATAAAACCATGATAAAAATGCACTTTTGAGTACTAATCATTTACCCCAGTCAAATGGCAGATAATGGTACTCTGTGACTTAAGTTGGTTCTTTTAGTTTCCCACAATAACTGATATTTGTATATACATTTCTACAATTCTTTAAATCTCTCTTCCAATTCTCATTTGAAAATGGACACTAATCTTGCAAAATTAAAAAAGTATTTTCCCGCTCTGCCTCAGAATGTGATTACAAAAATTTACCATGCTAGATGTGCAAGATTAAGATTGTTAATGAATCATGAAATTCCTAAAGATATTCGCTGGTTGATTGAAGCAAAAGTTCGATTATCAGGTGAGTCCTCTAACTCCATTTCACACATGCCTGGAACACGTAAAAGTACTTTTGCAAAGAAGCCTCATGCAAAACGACTGAAAGTCTATCATCAATGTGCTAGATGGACTTGTAATACACAATGTCGTTCTTTAGGAATGGTATCTATAAATCGTGAAGATAAAATACAATTCATTAAGGATGGCCTGAGTAAGGAGTCTTTAGATAATCTTATATTGACTCTTGAGACGCATCCTAATGGAGATGTGTATCGTGTAATTCCTGATTTATGGCCACTATTTCATAAACAACATGATCGACTTAGTCTTGGAAATCTGACTAAAAAAGACCCTGTTTGCCAGTTTTTAAGAAAACTTAATGGGAAGCCTATCCCCGACCCATAGAGGGCATTTAAGCCGTTCTTGGACGGAAAACCAAGGGAAGATGTGAGCCACAATCACAACTACTTGTACATATACATGCTTTTTTTTAAAGTAAATAAATAAATAAAAAGAGAGAGAGAGAGAGAGAGAGTCTGAGACTCTAGCTGGCCTATATATAGGTGGTATGATTGCTTTTCTAATTTCTCATCTATAAAACCCTCTTTTCCTTTCTTTCATTTCTACTCAGCCCACACATTTAACAACTACTGAAGTGTGTAGAAATGGCAAGTTCCTCAAGTCATCACATAAGAAATATTTGTGTTTTCAGTGGATCTAGTCCTAGGAAAGAAAAGGAGTTTTTAGAATCAGCAAATCATCTTGGTCAGGTGCTATCTGAGAGAAAGATTCATTTAGTGTATAGAGGAGGTAGTCTTGGGTTAATGGGAGGTGTGTCAATAGCTATATTTTTAGGAGGTAGTCAAGTTTTGGGGGTCGTCCTCGAAGCTTTGGCACAAACGGACATCATTAGAAAAACGATTAGAGAGGAACTTCAGGTCTACACAATGTCGTCTCGAATGAATGCAATGTTTAACCATGTTGATAGCTTCATTGCTTTACTAGGTGGTCTAGGCACATTGGATGAGATCTTTCATATTTCCTCTTGAGCCCAACTGCACATTCACCATAAACCCATAGGTTTGTTAAATGTTAATGGTTATTATGATAAGTTGTTGTCTTTTCTTGATCACGCTGTGGAACAGGAATTTTTAACATCTTCTACACGACAAATCATAATCTCTACTGCTACTGCTGAATAATTGATTGACCAACTACAATCTTTCATTCCTATAATTGATCCTTCTATGAGTCTCATAAATTGGTCAACCAAGAAAAGCCGTAAAAAGTTTAGATTGGATTTAAGCCTCCATCTGTGAATCTTTATGTCTTTTGGTTTTATTATTATGTTTTGTTATTACTTATATTTTTTTCAGTGTGTTTCATGTTTGTTAGTGTTCGTTATTTCAAGTGATATCTTCTATACTCTATCTTTCTATTTCATAAAGCATGTGCAAAATGATTGTTACTATGATGGCAGAGTAAGGAGAATCTTTTATGACTCTTGAGACGCATCTTAGTAACCATTCGTAACAAGGTCTATCATAATACTTCTTGAAATATTCAGATTTACAAACTCTTGCATTGTTATCACTTAAGTCTGCTCATATACTTATTTAACATGTATTCTTAAACCTTAATTTACACATACACACTTCAACATCTGATTGTGGGTTGCATATTGGATTATTATATTATTTATGTTCTTTTGTTAAAGGTAACAACTAAGGGAAAGGGATAATATATAATTAAAAAAAAGAGAAAAAAAAGAAAAGAAAATGAAAAAAATGATAATAATAAAAATGTAGATAAGTTTGGTTTCGTAGCCTCCCAAACCTAAGCAATTAAGCCCAAAGGGGTGTTTTAACACCTAATACCCTAAAGTCAACTGACTTGCGAGCTATTAGCTCAATGCTTGTTACATGGGTTGAGGAGAAAAGCTTGAAGGAATCAAACATTGTACTATCTACATATTAGTATTTATGACCCGAGTTACTAATTTCGTAGGGGTGTCTTAACACCTAATGCCTTAAGACCAACTAGTCTGGGAGTCATTAGCTGAAACTCATTACATGGGTTAAAGATGCATGGTATTTTAAATTATATGTATATTAAAAAAGAAAAAAAAAGACAAAAATAATAATCCCAACCCAAGGAAGTTAACCTTAAACATTAGAACAAAAATTTTGTTTTCTTCCAAGAAAAGCTCTATAATTATGTGTTGATACATTGAACACAAAAGAAAGGTTTATGAATATCTTATTAAGAGGTATTGAGCAAGTATATAAATTTAACAAGAGTTTGTTTATCTGGATAAAGTAATGGAAGTTAAATGATGAATACCTTGCAAATTGTTTTTCTATTTTAACGCTTTGATTACTAGGGATTAGTAATAAGCTAGTTGGGGGGTGTGATTAGTACTTACAAGTGCATTTTTATCATGGTTTTATATCATCATTTTGCACTTGAAGTATCAATAACTCCTTAACTAAAGTATGTTTTATAATAATGTATCTAATAATATAAGATATCTTTAATTTGTGGTAAATATCCATTTTAAATGCAGGCCTAATACTTTTAATTTGTGGTAAATATCCATTTTAAATGCAGGCCTAATACCTTTAATTTGTGGTAAATATCCATTTTAAATGCAGGCATATAACATAAATGAGAGGATTGATTGATGACTTTAAGAACTTCAATTGCAAAGGCAAAGAGATGATCAAACTTAGAAAAGAGATGTCGGTGCAATCCAAACCGGAACACTGTTGGGTAATTGGGTCATATCTGTAGCTATAAATCTTAGATTTAGGTCCAATTTATATGGATGGAAAGGTAAGAAATAGGTCTACAACTTTTATATGAAGCCCAAGATCTGAAAGGCCATTTTCAAGTCCAAATTATAGCAACAACAAAGAAGCCCCAATTTGTCCTCCAACCCGAGCACTGTTCAGTATTTCAGTCATATCTAGAGTTCTAGAAGTCCAAATAAGCTGAAGTTTTTACACAAGATAGCTGAGACAATTGCCCACAACTTTCATATTTTCAAGTAGCTCCAATTTTGATGTTATCAATGATGTTTTGGGCAGACAATAGAAGATAAGGATTGTCACCAAGTCGAGAGTTGGCCACCCACTTATCAATTAGTCATCAAATCAATAGTTCCCAATTTTGGCCTATAAAAGGAGGCATTTGCCATGCATTTAGGCATCTTGGTGTCCAGATCAAGATTATGCTCTTGTTTTCTCTCTTTGTAATGTTTTGCTTTCATTAATATCAAGTTTATGCCTTTTATTTCCTTTCCTTTACTTAGTTAACTTTTATCTTATTTATGTTCTTATTTTGTTTATCTATTTTTTTTTCTTTCATTATGTCTAGCTAAGTTAATTATGTCAAGGTGAAAAGGTTACACTAATGGTGTAAGAATAAGTATGGTATAAACTTAATATGGACTTTAATGTTTGATACTAACATGTTTTATATTTGTTATCTTGTTTACTCTTTAATACTCTGCTTGTTAAATGACTAATCTTGATTTATGTTATATAATAATTAGTACAACAAATGCTTGGCACTTTCATAGCCCATACTGTATGGTATAACCGACACCTGAGCTATGAAAGGAACTTGATTTGTTGTTAACATAAGTTATAATCATGAATGCTTGACAAAATTTACAAGTATTAGCATTAATTGAATAAGATGACTAATGTAATCATGTTAACAATCTATAATATGATTGGAACCTCATTTGTGTGTGGATTCCAATTGAACAATAAGAGTTTATACTATACTTGTTTGACATACTATTAGTGGAACCTCTAACCTTGACATTTGTTATTATGATTGTTTAATCCTTATGTTAATTTTTCATTTCAAAGTTCTCATCAACTTTTCTTTTTCTTCTTTTTCTTTATTATTGTTGTTGTTGTTATTATTATTATTATTACTACTACTACTACTAGTATTATCATTATTATTATAGTTGTTGTTATTATTATTGTTGTTGTTGTTGTTGTTGTATTATTGTTATTTATAATTTGTACAATAACCTCCCTATGGTTCGAACCCGGTCTTGCCGGGTTATTTATTACTTCGACACTCCTGCACTTAGGAGAAGACATCAATTTTTTCATCGTGTCAGATGTTATTATTAATATTATAAATATTACTCTTGGGTCAGGCGTTACAACCATACCTAAAACTCTTGGGTATCTCCTTGCAAAAAGATGTAATACTTTTAGATCTTAGCTTTTCTTTTGATATTTTTTATGCAAAAAAAATTAACCCTCGACATCACACGGGTCATGTAACTAGTATTTCATTAAAATTCATCATAAATCATTCTAATTTTAATTTTTATGATGCTTTTGATTTTGTTGATGACACTCTGATGGTCGCCTTTCAAGTTGCAACCGTAGTGGTTGTTGAAGAAGTATCGAATAATCAAGGGTGAAAAACTAAGTATCATGACTCTATTCTTAGTTACAATAGTAATAAAAAAGAAGGTAAGCTAAGACTATATAATGATTATTTTTCTGAAAATCTTAAATTCACTAAAAGTCAATTTTGAAAAAGATTTAGGATGAGTTGTTTTTTTTTATTGTAAATGCAGTAGAAACTCATAATCTAGATTTCAAACAAAGGACAAATACTTTTGGTATCTTTGATTTATCTTACCTTTAAAAGATAACTGCAGCTAATATGATAGTTGCATATAGTATTCATGCAAATCTTACTGATGAATATTTTTGAATTAGAAAAACCACTATGATAAAAAGCTTAAAGTTTTCCTTAAAGTAATTGTAGAAGTTTTCGTTAATTGGTATCTAAGAGCACCAAACAAGGCCGATATTTGTTTTTGTTAATTATTATCAATTAGAGAGCAACATGAATTTCCAAGGATGCTAGGAAGCATTGACTATATGTATTGGAAATAGAAAAAATACCCAATTGCATAGCATAGAATGTCTATTGGTTATTGTCATAAACCAACTATAATTTTAGAGGTAGTGGCTTCACAAAATCTTTGTTTATGGCATGTATTTTTTGGAATGCCTAGATCACTAAATAATATTAATGTTCTTGATTGGTCACCTATCTTCATCGCACTTGCTAAAGTTTGTATTGTTCCTATCAATTATATAATTAATAAGCATGAATATATAATGGGGTACTATTTAGCAAATAGGATTTATCCTAATTGGTCAACCTTTGTTAAGACAATTTCAAGACCATTAGGAGCAAAGAGAAAATATTTTACAAGTAAACAAAAGTCTACAAGAAAGAATATGGAGTAGGCATTTGGGGTGCTCCAATCTCGTTCTGCAATTGTACGTGGATTTGTTTGATACTAGGATGAAGAAACGCTTGCAAATATTATGAAAGTTTGCATAATAATGCATAATATGATTATTAAGGATGAAGGAGCAATGAACCTTGGATTTGATCATGAATTTGAAGTCAAATCCTTTACATCAGTGTCACATGGTGAAATACTGGAATTACATTATTTTTTTCAAACTCATAATCGAATCAGGGATAGAGCAACTAGCTCTTAACTATAAAAAGATTTGATTGA
Source organism: Populus ilicifolia (assembly GCA_015708895.1). NCBI lineage: Eukaryota > Viridiplantae > Streptophyta > Magnoliopsida > Malpighiales > Salicaceae > Populus > Populus ilicifolia. The sequence continues at coordinate 8,547 of SRLM01000678.1, forward strand.
ACATTTATGGGAACAATATGACAATGAGTAGAATTATAAGATTTGAACTTCTTGTATTATCATAATTTTCAATTTGTTATGTTTGTTTTCATTATAGTTGTTATTTTTTAAGTTAATTAATTCTACTTATTGTTATTAAGTGTTAGAATAACTTCAAAAAAATATTATGAATTGATATCAATTTTATAACAATATATTTAAAATACCATGAAATTTCTACATATTTAATTAAAAATAAAATACATTAAACAATAAATCAATCAAGTTAATTAAAAATTTAAACCCCTCTTTTGTATAATTTGTAACTTTTTATTTTAAAAATACATTGCAGAAATTAGATCCAAATTAGAAATATTCATTTTTATAATTTTTTCTTTTTTCTCAATTATATCCAATTCTTGTTTCTCTTGACTTTGTTGAATTATCATAACTTGTTACTTTAACATAATTTTTGTGTCTTCTTTTTTTTAACCCTCAATTTCAATTAAAGTATCCATGAATTATTGTAAGAGATTTGATATAGTTACTTCCTCAACTTTATCTTTACCTTGTCTAGGTTTAAGTCGTTTCTTTATAGCTTTCTAACCAATTGGTCTATCTTAATAAATCAATGGTTCACTATCTTCTCCTAAACTAACAAAATTAGGGGTAAATAGAGCTGATGAAGCCAGATTTGCATTAACATGACTTTTTTTTATTTCTTGTTTGATCTTTGATATGGACTTGCACACTCAAATTATTATTTGGGTTCTTTTCTTAAGATAACCAACAATGCTCTAGTTAAAATTATTTGTCAATGCAAGAAACATACATTTGCCAAGTATCATTAATCTGGTAAAAAATTAGAGAAATTAAATACTACTAAAATATGTGTTAAATAATTTAAGATGGAAGGGCATCTTAAAATTACTCTTGATTCTTTAATCATTTTATTTTTTTAATTTGAATAAAAAATCTAACAAATTTATCAACTTCTCTATTTATTTGTTGCCATCTATTTGAGATACTTATTTGGAAGGAGTATTCAAGTTTCCTCATTTTCTAGTAAGTAAGCATGCACTCGAGTCCATAATTTTTTTATTTGTTGTTCAACTCTTATAATTAGATCCTTGCTTATATTTAACCATGCAAAGACAAGTAAATAATCTTTCTATGGTGAAAAGTTTTTACTTCTTTATAATTTTTTCATTGCATGTACATTTAAATTCAAGTATGTTAAGTCATCAATTAATTTATTAGAATCACTTGGTGAAGAGAGAATACTTTCTGACTCATAAAAAAGTTAGTAAAAGAACTTGAAAAATTTGAATCCATCTATATTAAAAAAAAAACTAAAGTTAAAACCTTATAAGAGAGTATAAAGAAAGCTCACATTCAACGTCTAGCAGTTTTGTAGTTTCTATACATGTGAATTAACAATAAGCATTGTCTCCTACTTGTTCTAACATTAATCTAAATTATAAAATCATTACAAGTTGATTTTTTTTTAAGAACTAGAAGATAATTGATATACTGCTTTAGTTGTATTTTTAATAAGATAATATATAATTGATCTCAAATTAAAATAGATAATTAAAAAAATTTAAGATATGTCACTCCATGTTTTTATCAATATTAGTTACCATCATTACTTTCTCTCAATTTTGTAAAAAATAACAACATAAATAAAAATTATTTTTCTTAGCCCATATAAAAAGCATAAGATGACAAAGAAATAAAAATCATCACAAATAGCAAATTAACAATAAAATTTCTCAAAAATCAAGAGATGCAAAAGAAAAAATAGAAAGTCTTTATGCATTTTTTTTTATTTTATCTAATTAACACAATCAATGTTATTAATTAATTAGAGGGCAATTGATTCTTGTTTTTCTAAATTAAAAAGAAATGTGAGGCACAATGTAGGTTTTGAAATTTGCAGGTAAGTTTCTTCCTTATGTTTTGTTTTCAAAAAAAAAAAGATATTGGTCAGTGTATACAAAATAAAACCTTTTTGTTGGCCCATGGATATAAAACAAATGGAAAAAATGTTGGCCAGCAAAGAAAATATATTTCTATTTACTTATACATCTGCTACAAAGAAATATAGAATATTTAAAAATAAAAATAATTATTTTAGCTATTTCTATGACTGAGCAGTTAAATAGATAAAAGAAAAAATAAAAGGTAAAAAAATAGTTTTTTTTTTTAATTTTTTAGTTGCTGCGTAGGAGATGCTCTAAGGGGTTTAAAGAATTAATTCTGATTTAATCGAGCATTATTCATCCCGTTACTCTATAACTAATTAAGGATTTATTGCCCGTGGAATTAGAGAAACTATGCTTGTTGATATTCCTTTTCATGAATTATTGATACGATCAATCCTCTACATATATATATAGCTTTCAGGTTTTCGTCCTTTGTATTTGTGTTTCTTCTTGGTTTTTTTACAGTTTTTTATAATCTTTTTCCCATGTCGCAGAAGTTCCTTCTATCTCCGTACTCGGGTGATTTGAAAGACTCAGATGTTTTGAAGTGCTTGATTTCATCATTTGTCATTCTCAATATCTCTGCAGGAAAGAAGTCGGCTAACAGCGTGGTCAAAGAGAAACTGGCAGCGTGCGAGCAGGCATGTGCCTCTTCTTACTTGCTACGCATCCTCGCTCTCCTTTTAGCCAGGCAATATATGATTGGATTATTTATTTATTTATTTATTTAATAAATGTTTTGTTTTCACTTTAGTGTCAGATGGTTCTGGGAAATCTATGTTTCCATTTTGGACAAAGCTGATTTGCTACGAGAAATTGCTGAGTGTGCCCAAAATGTCAACTCATCATGAGGAACGCAGCAACATTGTTACAAGATGCATTGTGAACTGATTTTCCCTCCCTTACATCCTGCCCTATACCTTGCAACACATGTACTCTAACCTCATATTTTTCTGTTTCTGAGCACCACTGCACCTCCGTCATTCCTCGTCCCTCCCTCTCTCCCAGAATAATGAATTTTTTTTTTTTAGAAAACTAGACATAAATGAACATCAATTTATTTAAATTAATTCAGTATAATATAATTTATAATTTATAAGTTTTAATTTTTTTTTATTTTTATGTAATAAAAATAAAATCAAATAATGACTAAAAATAATATAAATAATCACAAAATCAACATCAAGATTTTTAATGTGGAAAACTCAATATGAAAAAAACCACGGGACTGTAGTCCACCTAAAAACTTCTACTATTAACAAATAATAGGTTCACAATCATTCTTTCTTAGATTCAACTAAGGGATACAACATATATATTATTAAGAACAACTTATTCTCAGATTACAACAAAATTAAAGGAGAATTATTTGAGAAAAAACTCACAATACTAATAGCCTAATTTTTTTTGTCAAAACAGTCAGCTTCCACACGACCAATCTTCGATCCAACCATCTAGAATAAAGAGTAACGTGTCTAGAAGCTGCTGTCAAAATCTCAGCCCGATCCAACGATGAACGAGTTAGAAGTCGAAGAAGGAGCTGCTACCTCTTTTCTTTCTTTCTTTCTTTCTTTCTCTCTTGATTTTCTTCTCCTCTCTTCTGTTTTTGAAATCTACATCTACAATGGCAACTTCATCTTTTAATTCAAAGACAACTTACTAATTAATATGGTGGTCTCACCATTACATGGTATGGGATCACACACAAAAAATCTCCCCCTCACACACCATGTGAGGAATTCGCCATACCAGCAATCAACATATAAGCTTCAATTTAGGAAGCTCTAACAAGCCTATTTCTTTTCTATAAAACTCAAACTTCTCTCTTGATAAAGGTTTGGTCATCATATATGACACGTTGTCATCGATATGAATTTTCTCAACAATAAATGACTTCATCTCCATAGCATCTCGAATCCATTGATAACTAATCTCAATGTGCTTTGATCGAGAGTGAAAAGTAGGATGCTTACTGAGATAGATTACACTTTGACTATCACAGTGCACCACAAAGTTCTCTTGAATTAGGCCAAGTTCATGCAAGAACTTCTTCATCCATAACAACTCTTTGCCCCCTTCAGTAAGAGCAATGTATTCAGCCTCTATAATGGATAATGCAACACATTTTTGTAACCTTGATTGCCATGAGATTGCTCCCCCTGCAAACTTCATCAAGTATTATGATGTGGACTTTTTAGAATCAACATCACCAACCATATTTGCATCTATATATCCATCCAACACAGGTTTATCATTACCAAAACATAAGCTGAAACTAAAAGTACCTTTGAGATACCTAAGTATTCATTTTACTACTGACTAGTGTTCTTTACCAGGATTGGAAAGGAATCGACTAACCACATTAATCGCATGAGCTATATCCGGCCTTGTGCAAACCATGACATATATCAAACTACCAACTATGGATGCATAAGGAACCTTTTTCATCTTATCTCTTTCTTCATCACTTAAAGAATACTGCTTAGAACTTAGTTTAAAGTGGCTTGCAAGTGAAGAACAAACAGGTTTGAAATTGTTCATGTTGAATCTCTCAAGTACCTTTTGAACATATCTCTCTTGAGATAGCCAAAGTTTCTCCTTTTTCTTGTCACGTGTGATCTTCATGCCAAGAATCTGTTTTATCGGTCAACTCTTCCTTCAATATTTGAATCTTTTTAGCATTATAGCTAATAATCAACATATCATCCACATACAATAAGAGAATAATAAAGTTTCCATCTGGAAACCCTTTTATAAATATACAATGATCTGAAATGGTCTTGTCATAACCATGATCCACCATAAAAGAATCAAACTTTTTATACCATTGTCTTGGAACTTGCTTTAATCCATATAAGCTCTTTTTCAACTTACAAACTAACTACTCTTTACCTTTTGCTTCAAACCCTTCAGGCTGCTCCATGTAGATCTCTTCATCCAAATCACCATGGAGAAAAGCAGTTTTCACATCAAGTTGTTCAACTTCAAGATTCAAACTAACAGTTAAACCAAACACAACTCCGATTGAATATATCTTGACCACTAGTGAAAAGATTTCTTCAAAATCAATATTCTTCTTCTGACTAAAACCTTTCACAACTAATCTTACCTTGTACCTTGGTTATGAGCAATGTTCATCAATTTTCAACCTAAACACTCATTTATTCTTGAGTGCTCTTTTACCTTTAAAAAGCTTCACTAACTCAAAGGTATGGTTTTCATGCAAGGATTTTATCTCTTCTTACATAGCTTTCAACCACTCACTTTTCTTCTTATGTGACATAGCTTCATCAAAGCATTCTAGCTCTCCCCCATCAGTGACCAACACATACTCATGAGGAGAATATCTAGTGGAAGGTTGGCGAGGTCTAGTTGACCTCCTCAATTATGGCTCATCTGGAGCTTTCTGTATAACATGTTCAAGAATAACATTAATATCATCATTAGCTGATTCAGGATCACCAATTAATGGCTCAATAAGAGAACCACCATTATCATCATTTTACAAGTCTCCCCCATGATTAGCAAGTATCAAAGGTAATTGTGGAGTAGGTCTTAGATTTGAATTAGATGGAATAAAAGTGGTAGACTTTGTTTTCTCCTTATGTTCAAAATCTTCAATGGTTTGATCTTTAAAGAAGATAACATCTTTGCTTCTAACAATTTTCTTCTTCTTTGGATCCCACAACCTATAGCCAAACTCATCATCTTTAGAGCCCAAGAAAATACATTGTTTTGTTTTACTGTCAAGCTTAGACCTTTCATCTTTAGGAACATGTACAAATGTTCTAATCCAAACACTCTTAAGTGTGTATAAGAGACATCACTTCCTTTCCAAACTCTATCTGGATAATCAAATTCAAGAGGAATTGATGGAGAAAGGTTGATCATGGCTACTACAACAATGGTTTTGTTCATTCTCTTAACCACTTCATTCTATTGTGGAATCTTATGAATTATCTTCTCTAACTTGATACCATGTTCCCTGCAGTATTTCTCAAAAGAACTCTTGTATTCACCACCAGCTCCAATACATTTGAGCTTTTTACTAATTTTTTTTTCAACTTTAGCATGGAAATCCTTAAAGATATCAAACACTTGATTTTTGGATTTCAAACAAGTGGCCCAAATTATCCTAGAGTGATCATCAATAAAACTAACAATGTACAATGCACCCCCAAGAGACTTATCAATCATAGAGCTAACATCAGTATAAATTAAATCAAGAATATATGATCTTTTATATAAAGGTGATCTTTGAAACGCAACTCTATGTTGTTTGCCAACTAAACAATGAGTACATGTGTTCAAGTTCATACCTTTTAATGGAAGGTAGTTCTTCTTGGTAAGGATGCTAAGGCCTTTCTTACTTAAATATCCAAGCCGCTTATACCATAGATCAGTAAAGCAATCTTCAATTGCATTCACCTCCCCTTTGATCACCTTGGCTTGTAACATGTAGAGGCCCATTTTCATCCCTTTAGCAACAATTAGGGAATTTTTGGAGAGCTTCCATTTACATCTCCAAAGTAATTATGATAGCCTTTTTCATCGAAAGTACCTGTAGAGATCAAGTGTAGGTGCATATCAGACATATGCCTAACATCTTTGAGTAACAACTTGCACCCAATATTGGTTTCCAACCAAATATTTCCAATGCCCACAACACTAGCCATCCTTTGATTTCCCATCCTAACTTGACCAAAGTCACTAACAGTGTAGGATGTGTAAAAATCATGTCGGGGTGTAACATGGTAAGAAGCTGCTGAATCTGCAACCCAGGTGGTATCTTGACATGCAAGATTAACACAACTAACATCACAAATAATGGCAACATCACCATCAAATACACCTACAGCTGTACTGATTAGTACTCAAAAGTGTATTTTTATCATGGTTTTATATCATCATTTTGCAATTAAAGTATCAATAACTCCTTAACTAAAGTACGTTTTATAATAATCTATCTAATAATATAAGATACCTTTAATTTATGGTAAATATCCATTTTAAATACAGGTCTATCACATAAATGAAAGGATTGATTGATGACTTTAAAAACTTCAATTGCAAAGGCAAAGAGATGATCAAACTTAAAAAAGAGATGTCGGTGCAATCCAAACTGAAACACTGTTTGGTAATTAGGTTATATCTGGAGCTATAGATCTCAGATTTAGGTCTACTTTATATGGATGGAAAGCTAAGACATAGGCCTACAACTTTCATATGGAGTCCAAGATCTAAAAAGGTCATTTTCAAGTCCAAATTGTTGTAACAACAAAGAAGCTCGAATCTGTCCTCTAGCCCGAGCATTGTTCAGTATTTTGGCCATATCTAGAGTTCTAGAAGTCCAAATAAGCTAAAGTTTTTACGCAAGAAAGATGAGACAATTTTCTAGAACTTTCATGTTCTCAAGTGGCTCTAATTTTGACGTCATCAATGACGTTTTGGGCAGACAAGAGAAGATAAGGATTGTCACCAAGTCAAGGGTTGGCCATCTACTCATCAATTAGTCATCAAATCAATAGTTCCCAATTTTGGCCTATAAAAGGAGGCATTTGCCATGCATTTAGGCATCTTGGTGTCCAGATCAAAATCATGCTCTTGTTTTCTCTCTTTGTATTCTTTATGCTTTGTTTTCATTAATATCAAGTTTATGCCTTTCATTTCATTTCCTTTGCTTTGTTAAGTCTTATCTTATTTATGTTCTTATTTTGCTTATCTATTTTTCTTTCTTTTATTATGTCTAGCTAAATTAATTATGTCAAGGTGAAAAGGTTACACTAATGGTGTAAGAATAAGTATGGTATAAACTTAATATGGACTTTAATGCTTCATACTAACATGTTTTCTATTGGTTATCTTATTCACTTTTTAATACTTTGCTTGTTAAATAACTAATCTTGATTTATGTTGTATAACAATTGGTACAACAAATGCTTGGCACTTTCATAGCCCATA
>SRLM01000678.1:16966-88095 GCA_015708895.1 Populus ilicifolia
AAGTTTTTGGCGTCGTTGCCGGGGAGGTAAGTTTTGTATAAATTATAATTTTTAGTTTATTTTCTCTTTTCACTTTTTCTTGTATATAACTTTTTTCTTTCTTTCTTTCTTCTTGTTTCTTCTTTTTTTGATTTCCTTTTCCATTTATTCTATTCCTACACGTGCATGAGAGTGTTGTCACGTACATCAAGTGGTAGACTTTGTAGGGTATCCTCATCATTTTCAGAAAATATGGCTGAACAAGATAATCAATCACTTCATAATGAGAATAACCGTATTAGAACCCTTAGAGAACACATGAATCCAACAAGAACAAGTGCACCATCATGCATAGTTTTTCCTCCTACTGCATCTCATTTTAATTTTAAGCCAGACATTATTCAACTTTTACCTTCTTTTCATGGTTTTGAATTGGAAAATCCATACTTGCATTTAAGGGAATTTGAGGAGGTCTGCAACACCTATAATAATTTAAATTGTAGCATGAACACCATCAGATTAAAGCTTTTTCCTTTTTCATTAAAAGATAAAGTTAAAACATGGATACAAAATTTGAGACCAGGATCCATTCTTGCTTGGGATGAAATGCAACAACAGTTTTTAAAGAAGTTTTTCCCATCTCATAGAACAAACTTTTTCAAAAGACAAATCACCACTTTCACTCAAAAACCAGGAGAAACATTTTACCAATGTTGGGAGAGGTATCGAGACTTACTTAGTACTTGCCCTCATCATGGTTTTGAAACATGGAGATTGGTTTCACATTTTTATGAAGGGTTAACACCTAAAGATAGGCAAATGGTTGAATTGATGTGCAATGGAAGTTTTGAAGATAAAGACCCTGATGAAGCAATGGAATACTTAGACTTGTTAGCTGAAAATACTCAAAATTGGGACACCGCAGGTATTTATGAGGTACCGAGTAAAACTCAACCTCATACATCTAGTGGAGGTATGTACAACCTTAGGGAAGATCATGACCCTCAAGCCAAGTTTGCATCTTTAGCTAGAAAAGTTGGGGCACTAGAATTAAAAAGGAGTGGTCAATTAAAATCTGTTGAAAACATTGCATGTCAAATATGTGAAACAAATGAACACTCAACCAATAACTGTCCAACCTTGCCTTCTTTTAAGGAATGTCTCCATGAACAAGCTCATGTTTTAAATAGTTTTCAAAGGGCCAATCATAACCTATACTCACAAACATACAACCCTGGTTGGAGAAATCATCCAAATTTTAGCTGGAAGAGTGATGCACAAACTTCACAACCTTCACAACCACCATTTCAAGCACACCATAATTTCCAAAATTCTCATGGATATGCACCTCCTTATGCTCCACCTTCTAGAAGAAATCTTGAGGAAACATTGCATGCATTCATTGAAAAGCAAGAGACAATCAATACTCAACTTGCTCAAAACATGACAGATTTTAAAGATACTCTTGCAAAATTAACATCTGCTCTCAGTTTCCAAGAGAAAGGTAAGTTTCCATCTCAACCACAACAAAATCCCAAAGGGCAATACAATGCAAATGCAAGTAGTTCTGGAAGCTAACACATGGATCAAGTCAAATCAGTCACTACTCTTCGCAATGGTAAGGTTATTGAAAAACCCTCTTTTGAACCTTATGAGAAAGATGATGAGTCAATATCTGAGAGTAAAGAAGAGGTTGAACCTGAAAATTGCAAAAAAAGACTGATTCTCCGCCAGCACTTCCATTTCCTCAAGCCACGACCAAACAAAGGAAAGTCAATCACAACTCTGAAATCTTTGAAATTTTCAAACAGGTAAGAATCAATATACCTTTGCTAGATGCTATTAAACAGCTTCCTTCCTATGCTAAATTTTTTAAAGATCTATGCACTGTGAAGAGGAAATTGAATGTGAAAAAGAAAGCCTTTCTAGCCGAACAAGTAAGTGCTATTCTTCATAACAATAATGCTTTGAAATAGAAGGACCCTGGTTGTCTTACAATTCCTTGCTTTATTGGAGAGAATAAAATTGAAAGAGCCTTACTTGATCTTGGAGCTAGTGTGAATTTACTTCCATATTCAGTTTTTCAGAGTCTTAATCTAGGTGAGTTAAAACCAACTTCTATAACTCTTTTACTTGCTGATAGATTTGTAAAAGTGCCTAGAGGAATAATTAAAGATGTGTTAGTACAAGTCGATAAATTCATTTATCCTGTGGATTTTGTTGTCTTGGACACGCAACCTGTTGAGGCATGTAATTCATTTCCTGTTATTTTAGGATGTCCGTTTCTTGCAACTTTTAACGCATTGATTAATTGTAGGAATGGACTGATGAAGTTATCATTTGGAAACATGACATTGGAGATGAATATTTTCAACATTTGCAAGCAACCTAGAGATGATAATGATTTACAAGAAGTAGATCATATTAATGAATTAGTTTATGATCAACTTGAATCTATGTTAAGTAAAAATAAGTTGGATGAATCTGAAGATTTGCAACTTTTAACGCATTGATTAATTGTAGGAATGGACTGATGAAGTTATCATTTGGAAACATGACATTGGAGATGAATATTTTCAACATTTGCAAGCAACCTAGAGATGATAATGATTTACAAGAAGTAGATCATATTAATGAATTAGTTTATGATCAACTGAATGATCTATTCTGAGGAAGAAATCACGGATGAAAAAAGCACAAAAAATGTTGATGTGAATCTTTTGTCAACAGTGACAACAGATTTGACATCTGACATTACACCAATTGATGATTACTTTCCTAATGAATCCTTACTTTCTTTTAATCCAATGCCTTGGTAAGATAAAAATATCAATCTTCTTGCTTTAGGAGATTTACCAGCTGATTGGAGTACCCAAGATAAAGAAACGTTTTTGAACGAAGTGAAGAACTTTTATGGTGTTGACTCTAACTTATTCAAATATTGTCCTAATCAAATATTTCAAAAATTCATTCCTGACAATGAAGTAAGTAGTGTCATTAAACTTTTTCATTCTGATGTGTGTGGAAGTGATTTCTCATCAAATAAGACTGTTGCAAAAATCTTTCAAAATGGATTTTATTAGCCCACCATGTTCAAAGACACACATGCATTCTGCAAAACTTGTAAAAATTATCAAAAAGTTGATAATGGTCAAAAAGTTTTGTTTTATAATTCTCAACTCTATGCATTCCCTAGAGAGCTAAGACCAAGATGGAGGAATTCTTATGGGGCCTGTGATATTGAGAATTCAATGAATGACAATGATTTTAAGGAAAATGAACATCGTTCGGAAGCTTACTTTGATAATTTTTCTAGTGAAAATAAATCAACTGGTTTGAATGATCTTATAGATAAAGGTTGATTATTTTATTTCTCTCACATTGTTTTTGTGTTTCTTTTTTAGTGATTTTTGCTAGTTTCTCTCACCCTGGTCAAATAGCGAATAACGGTACTTCGTGACTTAAGTCGGTTCTTTCAATTTCCCATAATAACTGATATCTGTATATACATTTATACAATTCTTTGAATCTCTTTCTCAATTCTCATTTGAAAATGGACACTAATCTTGCAAAATTAAAAAGTATTTTCCCGCTCTGCCTCAGAATGCGATTATAAAAATTTACCGTGCTAGATGTGCAAGATTGAGATTGTTAATGAATCATGGAATTCCTGAAGATATTCGCTGGTTGATTGAAGCAAAAGTTTGATTATTAAGTGAGTCCTCTAACTCCTTCATTTCACACATGCCTGGAACAGGTAAAAGCACTTTTGCAAAGAAACGTCGTGCAAAACGACTGAAAGTTTGTTATCGATGTGCTAGATTGGACTTGTAATACACAATGTCGTTCTTTAGGAATGGTGTCTATAAACTGTGAAGATAAAATACAATTCATTAAGGATAGCCTGAGTAAGGAGTCTTTAGATAACCTTCTATTGACTCTTGAGACACATCCTAGTGGAGATGTGTATCGTGTAATTCATGATTTATGACCACTATTTCATAAAGAACATGATCGACTTAGTCTTGGGAATCTGACTAAAAAAGACCCTGTTTGCTAATTTTTAAGAAAACTGGATAGGAAGCCTATCCTCGACCCATAGAGGGCGTTTAAGCCGTTCTTGGACGTATAACCAAGGGAAGATGTGAGTCACAATCACAACTACTTGTACATATACATGCTTTCTTTAAAAGTAAATAAATAAATAGAGAAAGACTGTGTGAGACTCTAGCTGGCCTACATATAGGTGGTATGATTGTCTTTCTAATTTCTCATCTATAAAACCCTCTTTTCCTTCCTTTCATTTCTACTCAACCCATGCATTCAACAAATATAGAAATGTGTAGAAATAGCAAGTTCCTCAAGTCATCACATAAGAAATATTTGTGTTTTCGGTGGATCTAGTCTTGAGAAAGAAAAGGAGTTTTTAGAATCACCAAATCATCTTAGTCAAGTGCTAGCTGAGAGAAAGATTCATTTAGTATATAGGGGAGGTAGTCTTGGGTTAATGGCAGGTGTATCAATAGCTGTATTTTTAGGAGGTAGTCAAGTTTTGACTGTCGTCCCCGAAGCTTTAGCACAAGGGGACATCATTGGAAAAACAATTGGAGAGGAACTTCAAGTCTCTACAATGTCAGCTCGAATGAATACAATGTTTAACCATACTGATGCCTTCATTGCTTTACTAGGTGGTCTAGGCACATTGGAAGAGATCTTTCATATTTCCTCTTGGGCCCAACTGCACATTCACTATAAACTCATATGTTTGTTAAATGTTAATGGTTATTATGATAAGTTGTTGTCTTTTCTTGATCACGCTGTGGAACATGAATTTCTAATATCTTCTGCACGACAAATCATAATCTTTGCTGCTACTGCTGAACAATTGATTGACCAACTACAATCTTTCGTTCCTGTAATTGATCCTTCCATTAGTCGCATAAATTGGTCAACCAAGGAAAGCCATAAAAAGCTTAGATTGGATTTGAGCCTTCATTTGTGAATCTTTGTGTCTTTTGGTTTTATTATTATGTTTTGTTATTACTTATATTTGTTTCAGTGTGTTTCAGGTTTGTTAGTGTTCGTTATTTTATGTGATATCTTTTATACTCTATCTTTCTACCTTTAAACATTGAGGACAATGTCTTGTTTTAGTTGGGGGGAGAGAGTAGTAGCTAAAAAAAAACTGTGTTTTCTATTTCAGAAAGCATGTGCAAAATGATTGTTACTATGATGGTAGAGCAAGGAGAATCTTTTATGACTCTTGAGACGCATCTTAGTAATCATTTGTAACAAGGTCTATCATAATACTTCTTGAAATATTCAGATTTACAAACTCTTGCATTGTTATCACTTAAGTCTGCTTATATACTTATTTAATATGTATTCTTAAACCTTAATTTACACACACACACTTCAACATATGATTGTGGGTTGCATATTAGATTATTACATTATTTATATTTTTTTGTTAAAGGTAATAACTAAGGGAAAGGGATAGTATATAATTAAAAAAAAAGAAAGAGAAAAAGAAAAAAAAAGAAAGAAAAAGAAAAAAAATGATAATAATAAAAATATAGATAAGTTTGGTTTTGTAGCCTCCCTAACCTAAGCAATTAAGCCCGGAGGGGTATTTTAACACCTAATACTCTAAAGTCAACTGACTTGGGAGTTATTGGCCTAACGCTTGTTACATGGAAAGAGGAGAAAAGCTTAAGGAAATCAAACATTGCACTATCTACATATCATTATCTGTGACCCGAGTTACTAAGCTTGTAGAGGTGTCTTTAACACCTAATACCCTAAAACCAACTGGTCTGGGAGTCATTAGCTGAAAGCTTATTACATGGGTTAAAGATGCATGGTGTTTTAAATTATATGTATAATAAAAAAAAGACAAAAATAATAATCCTAACCTAAGGAAGTTAACATTAAACATTAGAAAAAAAAATTGTGTTCTTCCAAGAAAAGTCCCATAATTATGTGTTGATACGTTGAGCACAAAAGAAAGGTTTATGAATATCTTGTTAAGAAGTATTGAGCAGGTATATAAATTTAACGAGAGTTTGTTTATTTGGATAAAGTAATGGAGGTTAAATGATAAATACCTTGCTTTGTGGAATTTGCAAATTGTTTTTCAATTTTAATGCTTTGATTACTAGGGACTAGTAATAAGCTAGTTCGGGGGTGTGATTAGTACTCAAAAGTGTATTTTTATCATGGTTTTATATCATCATTTTACACTTGAAGTATCAATAACTCCTTAACTAAAGTACGTTTTATAATAATCTATCTAATAATATAAGATACTTTTAATTTGTGGTAAATATCCATTTTAAATGCAGGCCTATCACATAAATGAAAGGATTGATTGATGACTTTAAGAACTTCAATTGCAAAGGCAAAGAGATGATCAAACTTAGAAAAGAGATGTCGGTGCAATCCAAACTGAAGCACTGTTCGGTAATTGGGTTATATCTGGAGCTATAGATCTTAGATTTAGGTCTACTTTATATGGATGGAAAGGTAAGACATAGGCCTACAACTTTCATATAGAGCCCAAGATCTAAAAAGGCCATTTTCAAGTACAAATTATTGTAACAACAAAGAAGCCCGAATCTGTCCTTCAGCCCGAGCACTATTCAGTATTTTGGCCATATCTGGAGTTCTAGAAGTCGAAATGAGCTGAAATGTTTACACAAGAAAGCTGAGACAATTGCCTAGAACTTTCATGTTTTCAAGTGGCTCTAATTATGACGTCATCAATGACGTTTTGGGCAGACAAGAGAAGATAAAGATTGTCACCAAGTCAAAGGTTGGCCATCTACTCATCAATTAGTCATCAAATCAATAGTTCCCAATTTTGACCTATAAAAGGAGGCATTTTCCATGCATTTAGGCATATTGGTGTCCAGATCAAAATCATACTCTTGTTTTCTCTCTTTGTGTTCTTTATGCTTTGTTTTCATTAATATCAAGTTTATACCTTTCATTTCATTTCCTTTGCTTTGTTAACTCTTATCTTATTTATGTTCTTATTTTGTTTATCTATTTTTCTTTCTTTCATTATGTCTAGCTAAGTTAATTATGTCAAGGTGAAAAGGTTACACTAATGGTGTAAGAATAAGTATGGTATAAACTTAATATGGACTTTAATGCTTGATACTAACATGTTTTATATTTGTTATCTTGTTTACTCTTTAATACTTTGCTTGTTAAATGACTAATCTTGATTTATATTGTATAATAATTGGTACAACAAATGCTTGGCACTTTCATAGCTCATACTGTATGGTATAACCGACACCTGAGCTATGAAAGGAACTTGATTTGTTGTTAACATAAGTTATAATCATGAATGCTTGACGAGATTTACAAGTATTAGCATTAATCGAATAAGATGACTAATGTAATCATGTTAACAATCTATAATCTGATTGGAACCTCCTTTATGTGTGGTTTCCAATTGAACAATAAGAGTTTATATTATACTTGTTTGACATACCATTAGTGGAACCTCTAACCTTGACATTTGTTATTATCATTGTTAATCCTTACTTTAATATTTCATCTCAAAGTTCTCATCTTCTTCTTCTTCTTTATTGTTGTTGTTGTTGCTATTGTTGTTGTTGTTGTTATTATTATTATTATTATTATTATTATTATTGTTATTGTTATTATTATTGCTATTATTGTTGTTATTGTTGTTATTGTTATTATTGTTGTTGTTTTATTATTGTTATTTATAATTTGTACAATAACCTCCCTATGGTTTGACCCTAGTCTTGCCGGGTTATTTATTACTTCGACACTCCTGCATTTAGGAGAAGACATCAATCTTTTTGTCGTGTCATGTACCATTCTCTTCATTCTTGTCTTCATCTTTACCCTTTTTATCTTTTTTATACTTTCTGCAATTCTTTTGTATATGCTCTAGCTTGTCACAATAATAATACTTAAAACTCTTCCTTGACTAAGATCTTTCTCTTTGCTTCCATTTACCTTTTCTATTGTTGGATTCTCTATCTTGCTTGTCATAAGAGAACCTGCTTAGACTTCTCCCTCAACTTTCTGTAACAAGTGCGATTAGTACTCAAAAGTGCATTTTTATCATGATTTTATATCATCATTTTACACTTGAAGTATCAATAACTCCTTAACTAAAGTACATTTTATAATAATCTATCTAATAATATAAGATACCTTTAATTTATGGTATATATCTATTTTAAATGCAGGCTTATCACATAAATGAAAGGATTGATTGATGACTTTAAGAACTTCATTTGCAAAGGCAAAGAGATGATCAAACTTAGAAAAGAGATGTCGGTGCAATCCAAACCGAAACACTGTTCGGTAATTGGGTCATATCTGGAGCTATAGATCTCATATTTAGATCCATTTTATATGGATGGAAAGGTAAGATATAGGCCTACAACTTTCTTATAGAGCCCAAGATCTGAAAAGATCATTTTGAAGTCCAAATTGTAGCAACAATAAAGAAGCCCGAATCTGTCCTCCAGCCCGAGCACTGTTCAGTATTTTGGCCATATCTGGAGTTCTAGAAGTCCAAATGAGCTGAATTTTTTACACAAGATAGCTGAGATAATTTTTTACACAAGATCTAAAAAGGAGGCATTTGCCATGCATTTAGGCATTTTGGTGTCCAGATCAAGATCATGCTCTTCCTTTCTCTCTTTGTATTTTTGTTAATGTTTATGCTTTGCTTCCATTAATATTATATTTATGTCTTTCATTTCCTTTCCTTTACTTAGTTAATTTTTATGTTCTTATTTTGTTTATCTATTTTTCTTTCTTCCATTATGTCTAACTAAGTTAATTATGTCAAAGTGAAAAGGTTACACTAATGGTGCAAGAATAAGTATAATGTAAACTTAATATGGACTTTAATGTTTGATACTAACATGTTTTATATTTGTTATCTTGTTCACTTTTTAATATTTTGCTTGTTAAATGACTAATCTTGATTTATGTTATATAACACTTGGTACAACAAATGCTTGGCACTTTCATAGCTCATACTGTATGGTATAACCGACACCTGAGCTATGAAAGGAACTTGATTTGTTGTTAACATAAGTTATAATCATGAATGCTTGACGAGATTTACAAGTATTAGCATTAATCGAATAAGATGACTAATGTAATCCTGTTAACAATTTATAATTTGATTGGAACCTCCTTTATGTGTGGTTTCCAATTGAATAATAAGAGTTTATATTATACTTGTTTGACATACCATTAGTGGAATCTCTAACCTTGACATTTGTTATTATCATTGTTTAATCCTTACTTTAATATTTCATCTCAAAATTCTCATCATCTTCTTCTTCTTTATTATTGTTGTTGTTGTTGTTGTTGTTGTTGTTGTTATTACTACTAGTAGTATTATTAGTACTATTATTATAATTATTATTACTATTGCTGTTATTACTATTATTGTTGTTATTTTTGTTATTATTATTGTTGTTGTATTATTGTTATTTATAATTTGTACAATAACCTCCCTGTGATTCGACCCCAGTCTTGCCGAGTTATTTATTACTTCGACACTCCTACACTTGGGAGAAGACATCAATCTTTTTGTCGTGTCAAAGTGCATGAGACTCGAAAGTGCTTGTGCTTTTCCTTCTCTTCTTTTCATTGAGGATACAATCCTTCACTGTTTTCAAAGTGATCTTTCCATTGGGAGTAGAATTGCTAGGTGACACCATCAAAGTCTCCTAATTATCCAGCAATGAACTTAGTAGGATTAGTGCTTGCATTTCATCAGCTAACTCCAAATTCATCAATTACAGCTAATTCAAGAACCCTTAGAATACATTTATATGCACTGAAGTATTTTCACCATCTCTATACTTCAAATCCACAAGGTCTTTAATCATAAAAACCTTGTTTTGTGCACTCTCCTTAGTAAATGTTTCTTTCAACATCTTTTCAATTGTATAGCAATCATATTCTTGAGAAATATGATTAATAGACTTAAAAGATACCCATTTTCTAATATTAGCAATAGCCTTTCTATTAAGCCCATTCCATTTTGCATCATCCATATCATCAAGCTTTATTCCTTTACATTCAATCGGCAAAACCAAATTATTGCAATATAAGTGATCCTCCATCATTGTTTTTCATAGAAAATAATTTAAGGAAATAAACTTTATCATGCCCAAATCTTCCTTTTCCATTTTAACCACACAAGAAATTCAATCTACACAACTTGGCTCTAATACCACTTTGTTAGGAAAACTAGGAACAACCGGACACCAATTTATCCGATCAATTCAACGGAATACAATTCACAATTCACAATTCCCAATTCTTTCCCTCTTTGTACAGTAAAAATAGAATCAAACAATGACAAAAAATAATGTAAATAATTACAAAAGCAACGCCTAGATTTTTAACAAGGAAAACCCGATATGGAAAAAACCACGGGACTGTAGTCCACCTAAAAACTTCTATTATCAACAAATAATGGATTCACAGTCATTTTTTCTCAGATTCAACTAAGGGATACAACATATATATCATCAAGAATAACTTATTCTCAAATTACAAGATTAAAAGAGAATTATTTGAGAAAAAACTCACAATACTGATAGCCTCATTTTCTATCAAAACAGTCAATTTCCACACCACCAATCTTCGATCCAACCATCCAAAATGAAGAGTAATGTGTCTAGAAGCTGCTGTTAAAATCTCAGTCCGATTCAATGATGAACGAGCTGGAAATCAAAGAAAAAACACAAACTACTTTGTTGCCTGTATCTATAGTAGCAGTTTTATTTTTTAATTCAAAGACAACTTACTAATTAATATGGTAATCCCATCATCACATGGTGTGGGACTATGTGGGACTATACACAATACTTTTTAACTGTTTTGCAGGTAAAAGATGAGTACTAGGAGAGTGAGATCATATCATCCATGACACTTTAAATATTCGATGTGCTTTTCATGGAAAGTTGTCTTTAGAATAAAAAGGAAACTAGAGATCGTGAATGCAAAACAATTTTCCTGAAAGTAAGCGCGAGCTTAGGTTTTCCAAACATTTTTTATTTTGCCTAGCAAAAGTGAGTCATCTACGCATTGTGGTTTGCACATGCTCATATCCTTAAATAGTCTCCTCTCTTATGTTCTTTTGCTTTAATTATTCTACGTGGCAACTCACCTCACCGTAGATCATGGTCTTTCAAAAAAATTCATTAAATATATAGTTTCCAGGAATATTATGGCTATTTGTTAAGTCATGTTTGATCTCTCTCATGCATCACATCTCCTTGCATTTTGCAAATTTGATGATTTATAGCTTTAATTGCTGATAAAACCAATAGTTCTTGTGGATATAGGTATTGAATCAGTGTATCAATGGCAGGGAGAGGTATAAATCAGTTTCCCCCTTGAAGAATATAGTATATGCACCCTTCTAACTTGTGTGCCGTCTAGCTTGTGTGGTCTTCTGGGCATTCAAGACCTTATGTTCGTTTAAAGCTGCTTTTCTGGTTGTAGATCGAGTCAGATGCCGAGGAACTGTTGATAATCAAGACCAGGCAATACTTGGTGGCAGCACTAACAGAGCTTGTCAAAGCAAACCATGAATACGAGTAAAGCATAAAGCTTCAATAGCATGTACATAATATGGCAACAAAATTTCCGTAGAAAATCCCCGTTGCAAGCTAAAGATGTGAAGAAAACACATGGAGGACGTGGTGATTCATTTTAATGAGCGCACAAAAGATTGAACTTCTTATGTGCTCGGAATGTTGCCACCCTAACTGTTAGGATCCCGTATGCTCGCGTTTTCTCAAGGCCGGAGAAGAACATAATGTTAGGAAGGCGGGAACAATGAAAGCAAAAGAACAAGTGTCTCAGATTTGCTCTGCGTTTTATTTTGTTCCTTCACTCGGGGTACCGGAAGTAATCTCTTTGCCCATCACTGGTGGCAGAATTCTCTATTTATAGCGGGTTTGTAAATATTGTAATTGTTTTTTAAAATATATTTTTTAAAAGTATATATTAAAAATATATATTTTATTTAAAAAATTATTTTTAAAATTAAAATATCAAAATAATTTAAAAACATTAAAAATATTAATTTAAAATAAAAAATAAAAAATATTTTTAAAATTATTTTTTCAAAAAAACAGATAATTAAATAGCTCAAAGACCGCACGAGGCACTGACTCGTCAAGTGTAGAATCTCAGAACATTAGTTGGGACCTGTTGTTATATATCAATGGTTCCGTGTCAGCGACTTTTACAAGCATTCAGTGTGCGCTTTATGGATGGTGGCTTTGTCAAATAAAGTTGTTCTTTACCGCTCGTTTGTTCAGCATGTATTATTCCTTTGGAGTGTTTTCAGCTGGCCGTGAGCGAGTGTGGTGGTCAGTGGCTGGGCCCCTGTGTAGGGAAATTATTTGCATGTGCTTCTGGTCATTTCTTCTGTGCCAGCATCATGATCATGGATGTGTTTCTGGAAAAATCTTGAATATTTTATTTATTTATTTTGATTAAAGTAAAAAAAATATATATTATTCTGAAATATTTTCTTGACTATAACTTTTGATTTTATTTTATTTTTTGAAAAACATTTGGTTTTATTTTATTTAAAAAATACATTGACTTATTAAATATAACCAGACAATTATTTCTTTGACTTTCAATCCACAAGCAATGCAGTATTTGATATTTAATTTTTAAATAGCTGCTAATAAGTTAATATTAAAAATAATTTTTTAAAAAAATAATATTTTAATATATTGTTTAATAAAAAAATACTTTAAACAACAAAATTTTTATCAAACCCCCCGTCTGAAGGCAGTCAGTCCACCACGCGCATCCCAGGTGGCGTGATTATGTCCAAAGCCAACCTTGTTTGGCAACAGGAGTATAACTGCACTTACGCTGAGCTAATGGATATAAGAAGTGTACGGTTATATAATGAAGTCAGGTTCGGTGATTCTACGGGTATGGGTTCATAAAAAAGTTCTTCATTGCCAGCAGCGGTTCCATGCCTTTCAGGTCTGGAACTTCAAACAAGAAGCTTTCCGTAGGTGTGAGTTTGGGAATAACATAATTGTTTCAGATCATAAATCACATACCTTCTCTGGCTATTTTGTTGAGATTCTTGACAAAAACCATGCAAGCAAAATCCATAAAGCTGCTGAACGGAACAGCAAAGCTAGTGTTGAAAGAAAAGCTGTTGCAGGATCAACAGTGCCTCTTTGCATCAGTATTTGTGTTGTTTATGGGATTGAAGCGAGGGTAAATTTCTCAGAAGAGTGGGCATAGTGCACTAACTCTACACATTTCCTTGCCTAAACATGTAAATCTTCAATGCATAGTTTACAAGGAAGATGCATACTTGAGGTGAGAAAAATAGCGAAAATTATTTTTCAAAATATTTTTGTTTAAAAATATATTAAAATAATTTTAAAAAATTATTTTCAGAATCAACAAATTAAATAATTCAAAAACACTAAAAAATTAATTTGAAATAAGAACAAATTAAAATTTAGATGAAAAACAAATTGCACCACACCCCAAAACAAGATCATAATGTGTTTGGTATTATATAATGTAGAGTACTTTTTAAAAATGCTTTTCCCTTGAAAAAATATTCAACTAATTTTTTTAGAATTTTTATTTTTATTTTTATTAGCACAGAAAAATCATCATAAAACACTAAAACAAGACATCAATTTAATATTTTTTTCAAGCCAAAGCCACTTTTAAAACAAGCTCAAACACGGTTTCAAAGATAAAAACATACGGGCTTATAATGACGAAAACAAAAGCTACATAATTAAAATATACCCAAATCAAATGCGACCCTTTCCAACGCACTTGAAATTCAAAAGCAAGTTAAAAATAGTCTAAATAAGAAACCATCATGTCAAATGGGTGGTGCCCTATTCTCTTAAATTAACACACTTTGCAATCAGGGAAAATGGATGACATTCAAAGCCCACCTCCTCCTGAAGAAGACTAAGACTAGGACCGGTCGAACTTATGAGGCCTTCTATGGCTCATCTAACTGGTCCTGAAGCAAAACAATACGCCAGGGTTAGAGCTCAAACAATCTGGTTCTCTAGTGATACAGAGAAACCACAACTTCCAGCAGACATATCATTGACTATAAGCGTTAGAGAGGAAGCGAAACACCAACCTGGACATCTGATGTCCAAAGAGTGAGGTTATCCCTTAGGAGTTGCATAATTAGAGTGCTGTCCTTGTACGATTCCTCTCCCAAAGTGTCTAGCTCAGCAATAGCTTCCTCAAATGCCTGCACAAAGAGTTGGCAGGGCAGAAGTAAAAACAATTTATTCATGGATACAAGGACTGTATAACTTGTTACCATCTCTGGTGAGTATACACTAAAAGGGAAAAAGGACCTCGGTCATTTCAAAAAGACACTGGCTGGTAATTGGTGTACTACTAAAACCACACAAACTGAAACAGGCATTGGTGATGAAGAAATGTCACGAACAATTTGAGGAACTAAATGGGATTTCTGTTAAATTTCGTGTGTGTACACGAGTGAGTGCGAATACGGTAGCACGTGTGCACAGCACATTATAAAGCTTGAGCAATGAAACTACTTGAAAGCTCATGAGAGTCCTAAATGTTTATGTTCATCCATGCATCAAACAATGATTCTAATACAAGCATTTTCCCATTCAGAATTTCCAGTTCATTTCTCTTGCAAAGTAGTAAATGCTGAGAAACAGAACTTATTGGCTTCACTTTAAAAGGCACCATAATAGAGGAACAGGAAAGGAAACAAAAAGAAAAGAGAACAAGAGGCCCGTAACTCCGATCCACTCATACAAGAATAATTTATTCTCAGATAGACATAATTATTGTCAAAGTAGGAAAATAAAGAGAGGATACCTGTTTCGCCATGCTGCAGGCTTTGTCAGACTGGTTGAGAATCTCATAGTAGAACACAGAGAAATTCAGTGCCAAACCCAGCCTTATTGGATGTGTTGGTGCAAGATCCGCGGCCGCAATATCCTTCATAATTGCAACACGTCCGACGTTTATCAATCAAAACATAAAAACAATTCCATTCTACTTTTCCTTTAATCAAGCTTTCAATTTACTCAACCCTAATCCAAACCCCCCCAAAAAAATTTTGAAAAACTAAAATCTCCAATACTCGCTGTAAATCCAATCAACTCCATAAAAAAATGAAAGCTAGAGATTATAGCTTCTTGCTGTAAAGCTAAAAACCCACCCAGTTATTTATCCAAACACTCGAAAAAGAAATCTTAGATTAAGCACAAATCCACAAAAAACCAAACCAAATAGAACAGAACAGAGAAAAAAATCGAAGATTATTAATCCTGATACCTGAGCAGCCTTGTAAGACAACATAGTATCTTCAGCAGCAGCCTTTCTCTCATCACCAACCTTAAACTCAGCCAAATACCTATGATAATCCCCTTTCATCTTCAAATAGAAGACCTTGGATTCACTCGCAGTAGCAGATGGTATGAGATTCGAGTCCAACAACCTCAAGATACTAGCACAAACATCAGATAACTCGCTCTCGACTTTAGATCTATATTCCTTAACAAGCACAACATGATCCTCGTTCTTTCTGCCTTCCTCCTTTTGCTCAATCGAAGAAACAATCCTCCAGGCAGCACGAAGTGATCCGATCACGTTTTTGTAAGCGACAGAGAGGAGGTTGCGTTCCTCAACGTTGAGTTCACCGCCAGGTGTGTTGCCGAGGACCAGTTTTTGCATGAACTGGACCATCTCCTCGTAGCGTTCGGCTTGCTCGGCGAGCTTTGCGAGGTACACATATTGGTCTCTAGTGAGGTTGTCTGGGACAGTGGTGGTGGTGTTTACCATTTTGTTCAGAGAGAGAGATTTTGCTTCAGGGGGGCTAGGAGAGGAGAGGACGGTGGTTTTTCTTTGGTTGGTTTGGATTTTGTGATTTAAAAACAAAATTAGAAAATTAATTAAAAATATTAAAAGAATAGTACAATTGAAAAAGAAAAAAAATAAAAGCCCAATAACATAATTTGGACATGTTACGGTTGGAACGTCAATTGTAGACATCATTTAGAAAAAATTAAAAAAACATGGTAGAAAGGATATAAAAAAAAAGTAATATAAAAAGATTTTAATTAAATAAAACTAAAAAAATTAAAAAATTATCAATAATAATAACTTAAGTAGATAATTTTTTATTATTTAGCGTGAAATATAATCCAATTATATTATTATTAGTTATATTTTTTTATATAGTTAGATTTATTTTATTAAAATTCTCTTAATAACACTGTGTTATTATAATTAAAATTTTAATGTCTCAATTTTTTTTTTCATCTCCTTTATTGTACTCATTTAATATTTTTTAAAAAAAGATACTATTATTTAATATAATAACAAGCTATAAAAAATATGTTTTTCAATTACAATATTTATAAATTGTGTTATTTTACTAATTTTTTAATTATGTTATTTTATTAATATTTAAAAACAATGGGTTGGAAATTAAGAAATGGTTGCATGTTGAAGATATTTTATGGGATATTATGCATTACTTTTGTTTTCTTTATCTTTTTTTTTTTTAGAAGAGGGGACTAGGGTAATTTCATTATTAAAAACTTTAAAAAAAACATCATTGGATACAGAGAGCGTTTATTATTGTGGTGTTTATTATTGTAGTGTGATTGTGCTTTTCAAAAAATCTGATTTTTTTTAAATTAATTTTTTTATATTTTTAGATTATTTTGATATGTTAATATTATAAAATAATTTTTTTAAATAAAAATTATATTATTTTAATATATTTCTAAAAAATATTTTAAAAAAATAATTATTATTACAATTATAAAAACTATTGTTATTTAGGAGCTAGTAAGTAGACAACTTCATCCTAATCTCACAAGGATTATTTACTTCTCTTGGTTAAAAGTAGAAATAATGGCAATAAGAATCATCCTTGGTTTTTAAAGATACAAAAGTCCATGGCAAGGTTATTTAAATAAAAAAGAGATTTATCCTTACAATAAAGTCCTAAAAATCTACCTAGCCTAGTAATAGGGTTTTTAAGTTAGATAATCGATTATTCAATTGATCCTAGTAATCTTATTCATTCTTTCTAGTTGAGCTACTTGATAGCTCATATTTGGTGTTTGGTATACCAATGTGGTTTATGGCTTGTGCTTGTAAAAGGTCTTATTTAGTAAAGGTGAGGACTATCTAATATTTAAATGAGTATCTTTTTAAAATAAGAAAATACAAGAATATTATAAAAAAAGATACTTTAAAGATATATATATATATATAATAAAGAATAAAGATTGTGAACCTTTATTCTAAAGGTATCATAGTGTATTTATAATTTATAAGTTATGAAGAGGGGGGTCTANTACTTTAAAGATATATATATATATAATAAAGAATAAAGATTGTGAACCTTTATTCTAAAGGTATCATAGTGTATTTATAATTTATAAGTTATGAAGAGGGGGGTCTAGAGTATAATCTTATTTTGATAGCATTTAATAGAAAATAAATATATCTTACATCTATATTAATGTTTGATGGATATACGGTGAATTCTTGAAAGATTTTTAAACACCTAAAAAGTGTAATCTTACCCTAATAACATCAAATGTAGTTAAATCTATAGAGATTGGGTTCTTCTCTATAGTTAGACCTAATAAAGATTAGACATTTCCCTGGGAGTGTCAAAGGAGAGTGGTCATTTTCTTAGGCGCATCTAAGAAAAGATGTTCATTACCTTGAACTTAACTAATTGTCAAATTCAAGTTCTTTAGGTCAGCACGTTTGCTAAATCCACATTATCTTGAACTTGACTCACCGCCACGTCCAAGTGCTTTGAACTTGATGAAATGTCAAGTTTAAGTGTCTTAAATCAGACATATTTGCCAGATCCATATTACCCCATTTATTTGAGCATGTTTAAGAGAGTATGGTCATTACCCTGGACTTGACTAACTATCAAGTCCAAGTGCCTTTAGTCTACCATTGTTGTTAGATCCATGTTATCTTAGATTTGATTAGGTGTCATATCTAAGTGCCTTAGACATAATAGATTGCTAAATCCAAATGTCTATTTTCTAGCATGCTTGTTAGATTCACATTATCTCATTTCCTTGGACGCACTAAGA
Organism: Populus ilicifolia; assembly: GCA_015708895.1. NCBI lineage: Eukaryota > Viridiplantae > Streptophyta > Magnoliopsida > Malpighiales > Salicaceae > Populus > Populus ilicifolia. The sequence goes on from SRLM01000678.1 coordinate 35,125, forward strand.
AAGGATGGACATTTTCTTAGATATGCCCAAGAAAAAATGGTTGTTACCTTAAACTTTGCTAATTATCAAGTCTAAATGTCTTGAGTTTAGTATGATTGTTAGACCTATATTGTGTTAGACTTGGCTGATTGCTAAGTCCAAACATCTTAGGTTTGACATATTTTCCAAACCTACATTACATCATTTCCTTGGGCATGCCCTAACAAAATGGTCATTCCCTAAATCATATACAAGGGACAACGGTTATTTTCTTAGGCGTGTTTAGTGGAGGATAGTTGTTACCTTAGACTTTACTAACTATCAAATCTAAATGCCTTGGGTTAAAATGTTTGCCAAACATGCGTTACCTTGGATTTGACTAACTATCAAGTCTAAGTATTGTAGGTCTGGCATGTTTACCAACTCCATGTTGCCTTGGGCTTGGTTGACTATCATGTTCAAATGCAATAGACTTAGTTGTCTGCAAGTTCAAGTGCTTTGGTTTTAACATGTTTATCAGACCTATGTTATCTTAGACCTAACTGACTATCAAATCCAAGTGTCTTTGGTTTGACATGTTTGCTAGATTTACATTATCTCATTCCCTTGGGAGTGCCAAGAAAGGATAGTCGTTACCTTAAACAAAACTAACTTCTAAATCTAAGTACTTTAACTTTGGCATGTTTGCCAAACACGTTTTACCTTGTACTTAGCTAGCTGTCATATCCAAATACTTTGAGTTTGTCATGTTTTCCACTTGGACCTTACTAACTGCCAGGTCAAAGTGCAATAGACTTGGCTGATTGCCACGTACAAGTGTCTTCGGTCTAACATGTTTGTCAAACCCATGTTACCTTAGATTTACCTTAATGCTAAGTCAAAATATTTTAAGTCTGACATATTTATTCACATTCATATTATCGTTATCATGGACTTGGCTAACTATCAAGTTCAAGTATCTTGAGTCTGGTATATTTATTATACCCATATTACCTCATTTTGTTAGACATGTGATGAAATGATAGTCATTCTCTTGGATATTCCAAGGAAAGATACACATTCTCATAAGCATGAAAAAGGCTTGGCAATTCTCGGAGCTTGACACACACTATAGCCTAATAACATCTAGGTATGGTTGATGCTAAACCCAGTATGTCAAGGCTTGACCAATTGCTAAGCCCCCGCATGACTAGGGTTAGCACACTACCAAGCCCTTATATAACTTAGGCCGTGCTCATTACCTTGGGCATGTCCATGAGAGGAGGGTTATAAGAGTTTTTTAGGCCTGTTGAAAATAGGCTTATCACTTTGTGTCTTCTTGTTTACTATACACAACATTAGTGTTTTAAATATAATACATAGGATATTTGTCATTATGTAAAATCTTGTTTGTTTGAGTTTAATCCTCGAACTTTGTTTTTGGATAATCAAGTTCTATTTAAAGAGCAATTAACTGCAAATTATTATGAAAGAGTGGGATTGGAATATAGGGGACCAAAATAAAAAACATAGCAAACATAAGTGATGTACTATAAGTTTTGAAAACATTCACTTTTGTTTTTCAACTTAAACAATCATACAAATTATATAATTGTAGTCCCTTGAAATTATTCCAATTTTATTTTGATATAGAGATTTATTTATTTTATTTTTTAGTTCCTAGTTGAGAGAGGAGAGAGTGGTCGCCACATTATTAATGATTATTTATTAGCATATATAACTTTTAATTTATTTGATTATATGTATACATAAACTTTTTGATTTTTAAACTTTTTTATTTATAAAAATATGTTAAAAAACCTATATATATATAATTGTGGTCCCTTGAAATTGTTCCAATTTTATTTTAGTATAGAAATTTATTTATTTTATTTTTTAGTTTCTAGTTGAGGAAAGAGAAATGGGTCGCCACATTATTAATAATTAATTATTTATTTATTAGTATATATAACTTTTAATTTATTTGATTATATATATGGGTAAACTTTTTGATTTTTTATATTTTTTTAACAATAAAAATGTATTAAAAACTTGTATAGATATTTTTTTATAAAAAATAAAAATATTTAACCATGGAATACAGTTCTATAACCCGGGAATCAATCCTAAAGTTTAAAAAACATGGTAACAAAGACATGCACTTCCAAGAGGCTTGAAGCAGGTAATTTACAAAAGTCTGCGTGTAGAATAAAGGAAGTGGGTATTTGGCACACACATACACAGTCTTGGAACGTTCAAAACAATTTACATAGAAACAAACTTAGGGGAACACAATTTTATTTTTTGTTTACAGTTTTGTTTTAATTTGGCAATTTTAAATATGATTATTAATCTATTTGTTTGGGATTACAATATTTACCACTTATAATTCATATCAACTTTATTTTTTATAGCATAAACGTTTGATATCAAAACATCATCTTTAGACTCCTTCCTGCTCCTGTTTTCTTTAATTTTTTATTATCACCTCGTCTTTCAATGTCAAATTGCCGATCTGTTTTAACAAAAGTCAATTATATGCGAAGATCATGAAACCTCAAGAGGCTCCTCGGTTTGTTTTTTAGTATTTATGAAGCTCGACCTCATCACTTGTCCCCTTATATGAAGCCTTGAAAGGGGAATGGTGAGAGCGCTTGATCAGTAAATGTTGATTTGCTTCTCACGGTAAAAGTTAAATGGCGTGTCTGTCTATATATATAAGTTGTAAAAATAAAATGATAATTTTGGGTGACTCAAAAGACTCTTGTTATTTCAAAATTATTCAAGAATTTTTGTGTATTTTTATGATATTGATACACAATAAAATGATATTGATATTTTTAATTATAATTTATTAAAATAATAACAATGTTGATAATAATAATATTAATAATGATGATAATATGGTAATAATACTAATTTATTATAATAGTTCTGTGATTATAATATCAATAATTGTAATGATGTTATTAATAATATTAATAATAATAATAAAAATATCGATAATGATAATGGTAATAGTAATATTAATATTAATGTTATTAATAATAATAATGATCATAATAGTAATAATAATAATAATAATAATATTTATAGTAGTAATGATAATGTTGGTGGTAATGAATATTAATAAGGCTAATAATAATATAATAACAATAATAACAATAATAGTGATCATGATAATAATAATGTCTATTTTCCTTTTATTTTGCTTTTCTTTAGGATTGGTATGACTTATAGGTTTACCAGAATAACCTAAATTGTCTAAATTTATAGGTTTGGTGGTTGTTGTTTCTTTTAATTGAACCTGATTTTTTTTCATTAATTTTTATCATACAATAAAAAAATATAATTTTAGAGAAAAGTTATATTATTAAACTTTATAAAGTCTTTGGACATGTTCATAGGTTTGGTTGGCTGACCTAATTCGCAAGTGTGATGAGTTTATTATTTTTAATTTTTTTTATTTTTGTATTGGATTGATGTTCAATTTAATGATCATCTATTTTTGTTATTATATAGTTAAATAAAAGATAGTTTCAAAAAAAATATTATAATCTTGTAACTTAATTCACATATTTGACGTATTAATACAAGTCACCTAGTTCATAGATTTGATTAGTTTACCCATTATATATATATGTTTTGTTTTTTGTCATTTATTTTTTTTAATTTTATTATTTAATATTAGATTGGTTATGAAATAAACTATATAATTTATTTATTTTTTATATAGGGTTATTATTGTCTTAAATAAATGTCTATTTTAAATTAATGTTTAATTTATTTATTTTTTATATAGGGTTATCATTGTCTTAAATAACTGTATATTTTAAATTGATGTTTAATTTTGTAAGCATATATTTTTATCTTGTAATTAAAAAAATACATTATAATTTTTATATTAAATTTAATATAGTTCATAACACGGGTTGTTAGGAAACTGAGATTGATCCAATCTGTAATTGTTTCAATATTTTTTTTATTAAATTATAATCTTGAAGTTTTTTTAAAAGTTAATCCATATTTTTATAAATTATTAAAATTGTATTTGGATTCACAAAATGAATTGATTTAGTTTCGTGAATTGATTTAGTTTAGGCTAGTTTTCATAATTTCATTAAAACTTGAATAAAAAAATAAATTGTGAGATTTTAAGATTAGCAAATTTACTAGATTTAATAACATTATAAAAAAATTTATGCCCTTAATATTTTTTTTTAATTAATCTGAATAATAGGAAAGCACAAGCTAAGGGGCTAGTCTAATGTAATTAGCGCGAGTGGCTGTAAGGTTATCGTGCGAGGCTTTGGGGAAGTGGATAATTGGTTTGTATGTTTTTTTAATTTCAAAATCAGCCACGATGCTTTCAAACAATTTGGTCTCAAAAGGAGGTTGCGCCTTCATAATGAGGCGTCTAACTTTATGAAAGACTTTGAGGTCTTCTCACTTGTGACTTTGCTTTCTCACTGCCGCTTATTTTTTATTAAACATATATATATATATATAAATTTATTATTAATATAAATACATTAAAAAAATATACAACTAACATTGTTTAGTATTACAATAGTGATTTAAAAAAAAAAAATTAATTTGAAATATATAAAAGTAAATTTTTATTTTTAAAATTTTATTTTGGACATTATATAAAAAAATGAAAAAATTAAAAAGTAATTAATTTATAATAAAAAATTAAAAAAATATTTATTTTTTCTTTACCATAGCCGGCTTGGTCAAGGTGTCTTGCAATGGGCATGTAGCCCTCATCCCTCGAAAGATTGAGTGGATAAGCCAGAAAACAGAGGTTGCCCTCTACAGGGGATAAGAAATAACAATCCTTGTGTGTATTCCCTCTCCCAGGTATAATAAATTGTGTGTGAGCGAATTACACTGGAATAGGTAGGATCGTTTTGGTGGTTTTTAAGAAGTTGACGGGGTGCCTTTTAAATGTATTTAGTTTTTTTGTTTTTGTTTTTTTTTTTTTATTTTGTCTAAAATGTGTCGATGTAGGCCACGGAATACTATAGTACTACACTTTGTTTTTATTCTCTACCCTCTATCTCACATGATATCCATCATGTAAGTGGTCTTAGCTCTAATAAATATATCTGATTAGAGTATAAATTGACTTGAGAGGCTCATTCAAGATTTTCTTGTATTCTAATCATACTTATTAAATTTGGACTAATTTAATATTAAATCAAGACTTGATCAATTTAAAAATTAGATTAATTTGAATTTATTAAAAAATTAGCTGATATAATAAATTAATTAAATTAGATCAATCCGGTTAGTCAACATGTGATCCGAGTTAGACATGATGTTTTTTTTTTTAAATATAGAATTTAAAACCTATTAATATGTATATTCTATGTTCTTAAAAAAAATTATGTTTTTTTAATGTAAAATAAAAAATATTTTAATTTAAATATTTCAACTTAAAAGAATAATATACTATCTTTTTTAATGTAAGATTTAAAACATATTAGTATTTATACTCTATATTTTTTTTTAAAAAAAGTTATCTCTTTTTAATATGAGATTTAAAACCTATTAGTATACATATTTTATGTGTTTTGAAGAAAAAAATATGTTTTTTCAATATGACATAAAATATTTTTTTGGTTTAAATATGGGATTTGAAACCCATTAGCATATATATTCTATATTTTCAAGATAAAAGTTATGCTTTTTCAAGATGAGATAAAATAATTTTTTTTGTTTAAATTCTTCAACTAAAAAGCTTAACATAATATTTTTTTAATGTGAATTTTTTTAAAAAAATATTCTTTCAAACTTTATTATTCACAATATGTATAACCTATATTTACATGAATTTTTTCTTAATTTTTTACATAAAATATTAATTTTTTTTTAATTTTTTTTGAATTAATTCGAGTTGACCTATAAAACTCGGGACCTTGCTCTTTGGCCAGATTAACCCCCAAACCTCGTTTAATAACTATGTTTTAAAGGCCAAAAAAAGTTTCAAGATTTNGTCAATTTATTTTGCATAAAAAATATAAAAAAATAAGATTTAAAAATGTTAGGTCTTTCTAGAAAACTATACCCAAGAGTTTTAGGTTTGACTGTAATGTTTAACCTAAGAGTAATATTTATAATGTTAATAATAACATTAAATTTGCATAAGTCAAGTTTTAGTGAGTTTGACTGCAATACTAGACCTAATAGCATTAGATATAGGCCTGATTGCAAGGTCATATCATAAAAATATATTAATTAAAAAGAAAAAAACAATAGAAAGGAAAAAACTAATAAAAAAAAGAAAAAATTAGAATCAATTAGGTTAATTATTCAAACTAGGTTAACCTATCACACCTGGAATTCGCGTTATGAAAGTTTGATAACTAAATATAATAAAATAATTGACGGGTTTACCTAAAATTAATTGGGTTAACCTATTAAACCAAGTTAACCTATCAAGTTTGAGATACGTGTCATGAAAGTTTGATAATTAAATATTAAAAAATTTAACATTAATAAACTAAACTAAACTAAACTAAATAAAAAAATTAATTAAAAAAAATCTGGGTTAACTTATCAAATCAAGCTAACCTATTAAACCCGAATTAAACAAATTCATTAAAAGAAAAGAAAAACTAAAAAAAGAGATAATTTAGCATTTCATTTATTTTTTAGTATATAATAATAATAATAATAATAATATATTAAAGATGGGAAAGTGAAAGGCATGGAAAAGCTATAGTAGTTTTTCTATGCCTTTTAGAGTATTCTACTAGTTACATAACTTGCGTGATGTTGTGGGTTAGTTTTTTTTTTTGCATAAAAAATATATAAAAAAACTAAAATCTGAAACTATTAGGCATTTCAACAAAGCTATAACCAAAAGTTTTGGGTTTAGTTGCAATACTTGACCTAAAAGTAATATTTATAATATTAATAATAATATTAAACTTACATGATCTAAATTTAAGTAGGTTTGACTGTAATACCAGATCCAATAACCTTGGATATGAGTCTGGTTGTAAGGTTGTGTCATAAAAATATGATAATTAAATAGATTAATTAAATAAAACAAAGAAAAAACCCATAAAAAAAAACTAATAAAAAAATCTTAATTAACTGAGTTAAACCTTTAAAGTAGGTTAACCCATCAAATATTGAATTTTTTTCATGAAAGTTTGATAATTAAATAGAAAATTTTTTGATGGTTTGCCTATAATTAATTAAGTTAAGTCATCAAACCAGGTTAACTCGTCAAACCTGAAATTCATGTCATGAAAGTTTGATAACTAAATAGAATAAAATTTAACATTAACAAACTAAATTAAATAAAAAAAATTAATGAAAAAGGAAAAAAAAAGGCATTAGCCTTTTCATTTTGGACCACACAATATAATTCACAGTTAAAGACATAAAAACAGAAAAAAAAATAAAAATAAAGGCATCAACCTTTAATTTAATAGATAAAAATTAATATTAATGAATTAAATTAAATAAAAAATAAAAGAAAAAACTTATAAGAAGAAAAAAACAAATGAAGAAAAAGAAAAAGAAAAAGAAAATCTAAATTAATTGACTTAACCCGTCAAACCTAAGATTCCAAATATGAAAATTTAATAACTAAATAAAAAAAAAATTAATATCAACAAACTAAATAAAAAATTAATTAAAAAATATAAGTTTTTTCATCGTGGACTATATTATGCAATTTACAATGAAAGGCATAAAGAAAAAAAAATTTCAAGCATCAGCCTTTTCACTGTGGACTGCATACAATATTAAAAGGAAAAATTGAAAGAAAAAAACTAATAAAAAAGAAAAAAAATCTGAATCAACTAGGTTAACCTGCCAAATCAGGTTAACCCATCAAACTTAGGATTCGTATTATAAAAATGTGATAACTAAATAGAAAATTTTTTTAATATTAATGAACTAAATTAAGAAAAATATTAATTAAAAAGGAAAAAGCAAAGAGAAAAAAACATATAGGAAGAAAAAACTAATAAAAAATGAATTAATTAGGTTAATTCATCAAACTTGGGATTCGTGCATGAAAGTTTGATAATTAAATAGAAAATAATTAAAATTAAAAAATTATAAACAAAAAAAATAAACTAAAGGCATAAGTTGCAATGCTTGACCCAAGAATAATATTTATAATATTAATAATAATATTAAACTTACATAACTCAAGTTTAAGTGAGTCTAACTACAACACCAAACCCAATAGCATTGGATGTGAGTCTGACTATAAAATTGTGTTATAAAAGTATGATAATTAAATAGATCAATTAAAAAGAAAAAACAAAGAAAAAAATCAATAGGAAGAAAAAAAAACTGAATTAACTTGGTTAACCCTTCAAACCAAGTTAACCCGTCAAACATAATATTTACATCATGAAAGTTTGATTATTAAATAAAAAAAATTAATGGGTTAACCTAGAATTAATTGGGTTAACCCGTCAAATCCGGGATATATATCATGAAAATCTGATAATTAAATAGAAAGAAATGTAATATTAACAAACTAAACTAAACTAAAAAAAAATTAATTAAAAAGAAAAAAATTCCAGCTTAACTCATCAAATTACATTAACCTGTCAAATCTTAGATTTGTATCATAAAAATTAGATAACTAAATAAAAAAAAATTAACATTAACAAACTAAATTAAACAAAAAAAATTCATTAAAAGAAAAAAACACGGAAAAAAGCAAAAAAAAAAAAACATAAAGGCATAAAAAAACATAGAAAAAAAATTTAAAAAGAAAAAAAAGACAACATATACTAATTATAATATAACTATATAATTATAATAATAATAAAAAAAAAAACTAAATGAGATGGGGAAAGCTAAATGACATGGAAAAACTACAATACTATTCTCACACCTTTTAAAGTATGTTATAATAATAATATATATTACAAAAGATGCTCATCTACTTTAGAGTGTGGAACCCGTTAGTAGCCCTGGACTATGCTAATATAAAATCATTCATTTTTGCTATGGCAATTCTTACAACAGTTTTTTTAAATTCTAGTTCAATGATAAACTTGGGACTCTTACTATAAAAAAACCCCTTTATCTTTTTTATCATTATCAATATGATTTGTGATGGTTTTTTTTATATGGAGAACTTTTAAATATTTACTTTACAACTTTTATCTAAAGTCTAAAATATATCAACTTTATTCCTGGTAATTTCAAAATTCTACTTAAACACATTTGATTTAATTTAGTTTTTTTATTTCATTATTAAAATTAAAATCAATAGGCTCTTCAATGTAAATATTTTTTGCATACCTAAAGTCATCATAGATGAAGATTTATGCATCAAAATCTTCTATGTCAACATCACCTTTTTCATTATGATCAAATTTTAGTGGTTAATTCTAGTTCAAAAAGAACTAGAATCATAACAAATCTCAATTTTAATATTATGTTCATCTCAATCATGAAGTTGTCTTCTCTACTCATACCTCTATAAAACGAGTTCTCAAATCTAGGCATGGATTCTTGCCACTCTTCTTATGATCTTTTAATTTTCTCTTCTTCATCTCCATTAATAAACATTATAATTTTCAACTTACCTCTATATGTTTATTATTACTAATCAACGAGTCAACCTTTTAATTTATCTTAACATGTCTTCTTTTGATTAGTATTTAAAAGTGCATTTTTATTAAAGTTTTAGATCATCATTTTGCACTTGAAGTATCAATAACTTCTTAATTAAAACATGTTTTATAATAACATATTTAATAATATAAGATACCTTTAATTTGTGGTAAATATTCATTTTAAATGAAAGCCTATTACATAAATAAAAGGATTGATTGATGAATTTAAGAGCTGAAATTCAAAGGACAAAGATATGATCAAATTTAGAAAAGAGATATTGATGTAGTCCAAGACAGAACACTATTTTGTAATCGGGTCATATCTGGGGTTGTAGATCTCGAATTTAGGTCTACTTTATATGGATAGAAAGATAAGACATAAGCCTATAACTTTCATGTGTAGCTCAAGATTTAAGAAGACCATTTTCAAGTTCAAATTATAGTAATAATAAAGAAGTTTGAATCTATCTTACAGCCCGCGTACTGTTCAGGTTTTGGCTCATATCTAGAGTTCTAGAAGTTCAAATGACCTCTATATTTTTTTTAGAAAGCTGAGATAAGTTCCTACAACTTTCATGTTTTTAAGTGGTTCTAATTTTGATGTTATCAATGATATTTTTGGTAGATAAAAGAAGATAAGGATTGTCACTAAGTCAAGAGTTGGTCACCCTCTAATCAATTAGTCATCAAATCAATAGTTTTCAATTTTGGCCCATAAAAGGAGGTATTTGCCATGCATTTAGGCATCTTGGTCTCTAGATCAAGATCATGCTTTTTATTTCTCTTTTTATATTGCTTAAGTTTAATTTTCATTAATATCTTGTTTATGTCTTTCATTTCCTATCTTTTACTTAGTTAACTTTTATCTTATTTATGTTCTTATCTTGTTTATTTATTTTTCTTTCTTTCATTATATTTAGTTAATTTTATTATGTTAAGATGAAAAGGTTACACTAATGGTGTAAGAATAATTATAACATAAACTTAATATGAATTTTAATGTTTGATACTAACATGTTTTGTATTTGTTATCTTGTTTACTCTTTAATACTCTGCTTGTTAAATGACTAATCTTGATTTATGTTCTATAATAATTAGTACAACAAATGCTTGGCACTTTCATAGCCCATACTGTATGGTATAATCGACACCTGAGCTATGAAAAGAACTTGATTTGTTGTTAACATAAATTACAAGTATTAATATTAATTGAATAAAATAACTAATGTAATCATGTTAACAATATATAATCTGATTGGAACCTTCTTTGTGTGTGGTTTCCAATTGAATAATAAGACTTTATACTATACTTGATTGATATACCATTAGTGGATCCTCTAACCTTGACATTTGTTGTTCTCATTATTTAATCATTACATTAATCTTCCATCTCAAAATTCTCATCAACTTTTTCTTCTTTTTCTTCTTTACTACTACTACTACTATTGTTATTTTTGTTGTTGTATTATTGTTATCTATGTTTTGTATAATTAACCTCCCTATGGTTCGACTTCAGTCTTGCTGGGTTATTTATTACTTTGACATTCTTGCACTTGGAAGAAGACATCAATCTTTTAGTCGTGTCAAGTTTTTGGCGCCGTTGCTGGGTATATAAGTTCTTGTACAAATTATAGTATTTATTTTATTTTCTCTTTTCACTTTTCTTGTATATAATTTTGTTTCTTTTGTTTTGTTTCTCTTTTTTTTGTTTTCTTCTTCTTCCTTTTATTCTATTCCTATACGTACATCAAGTGGTGGACTTTATAGGGTATCTTTATCATTTTCAAAAAATATGGTCGAAGAAGATAATTAATCACTTCATAATGAGAATAATCATGCTATAATACTTAGAGACCACAAGAATCCCATAAGAACAAGTGCACCATCATGTATAATTTTTCCTTTTGATGCATCTCATTTTAATTTTAAGTCAAACATTATTTAACTTTTACCTTCTTTTCATGGCCTAGATTTAGAAAATCCATACTTGCATTTAAGAGAATTTGAAAAGGTTTGTAACACTTATAATGACTCAAATTGTAGCATAAACACCATCAGATTAAAACCTTTTTTTTTTATTAAAAGATAAAGCTAAAACATGGTTACAAAATTTAAGATTAGGATCCATTCGTGCTTGGGATGAAATAAAACAATAATTTTTAATAAGTTTTTCCCTACTCATAGAACAAACTCTTTTAAAAGGCAAATCATTGCATTCACTCAAAAATCAGGAGAAACATTTTACCAATGTTGGGATAGGCATCAAGATTTGCTTAATACGTGCCTTCATCATGGTTTTGAAACATGAAGATTAGTTTTACATTTTTATGAAGACTTAACACCTAAAGATAAGCAAATGGTTAAATTGATATGCAATAGAACATTTAAAGATAAAGATCCTAAAAAAACAATGAAGTACTTAGACTTATGACACGACAATAAGATTGATGTCTTCTTCTAAGCACAGGAGTGTCGAAGTAATAAATAATCTGGCAAGACCGGGGTCAAACCACATGGAGGTTAATTATACAAATTATAAACAATTATAAACAAGAACAATAGCAACAACAACAACAACAATAACAATAATAATACTAGTAGTATTAGTTGTAGTAGTCAAAGTAGTAATATCAATAATAATAATAATAATAATAATAATAAAGAAAAAGAAGGAGAAGAAGAAGAAGATGATGAGAACTTTGAGATGGAATATTAACGTAAGGATTAAGCAATGATAATAACAAATGTCAAGGTTAGAGGTTTCACTAATGATATGTCAAACAAATATAGTATAAACTTTTATTATTCAATTGGAAACTACACATGAAAGAGGTTCCAATCAGATTATAGATTGTTAATATGATTACATTAGTCATCTTATTCGATTAATGTTAATACTTGTAAATCTCATTAACCATTCATGATTATAACTTATATTAACAACAAATCAAATTCCTTTCATAGCTCAGGTGTCAGTTATACCATACAGTATAGGCTATGAAAGTGCCAAGCATTTGTTGTACCAAGTGTTATACAACATAAATGAAGATTAGTCATTTAACAAGCAAAGTATTAAAGAGCAAACAAGATAACAAATATAAAACATGTTAGTATTAAGCATTAAATTCCATAGTAAGTTTACATTATACTTATTCTTTCACCATTAGTGTATACTTTACACCTTGACATAAAAACTTAGCTAAACATAATAAAAGAAAGAAAAATAAATAAATAAAATAAAAACATAAATAAGATAAGAGTTAACTAAGTAAAGGAAAGGAAATAAAAGGCATAAACTTGATATTAATGAAAGCAAAACATAAGCAATACAAAAAATACAAATAGAGAAAGCAGGAGCATGATCTTAATTTAGAAACCAAGATGCCTAAATGCATGGCAAATGACTCCTTTTATAGGCTAAAATTAAGAACTATTGATTTGATGATTAATTGATGAGTACCCAACTTTTGACTTGGTAACAATCTTTATCTTCTATTGTCTGCACAAAACATCATTGATAACATCAAAATTCGAGCCACTCGAAAACATGAAAGTCATAGGAAATTATCTCAGCTTTCATGTATAAAACATTCAAGTCATTTGAACTTTTAGAACTCCAGATATGGGCCAAACACTTAACAGTGCTCGAATTGGAAGACAGGTTCAGACTTCTTTGTTGTTGCTACAATTTGGACTTGAAAATGACCTTGTTAGATCTTGAGCTCCATATGAAAGTTGTAAGCCTATATCTTACCTTTCCATCCATATAAAGCAGACCTAAATCTGAGATCTACAACTCCAGATATGATTCAATTATTGAACAGTGTTCTGGTTTGGATTGCACCAACATCTCTTTTCTAAGTTTGGTCATCATTTGTCCTTTTAATTTCAGTTCTTAAATTCATCAATCAATCCTTTTATTTATATGATAGACCTGCATTTAAAATAAATATTTACCATAAATTAAAGGTATCTTATATTATTAGATATATTATTATAAAACATGTTTTAGTTAAGGAGTTATTAATACTTCAAATGCAAAATGATGATATAAAACCTTGATAAAAATATACTTTCAAGTACTAATCAACTTATTAGCTGAAAATACTCAAAATTAGGACAATGCAGCTACTTATGAGGCACCGAGTAAAATTCAACCTCATACATCTAGTGGAGGTATGTACAACCTTAGGGAAGATCATGACCTCTAAGTCAAGTTTACATCTTTAGCCAGAAAAGTTGAGGAATTAGAATTAAGAAAAATGGTAAATTAAAATCTATTCAAGAAATTGTGTGTCAAATTTGTGAAATAAATGAATACTCAATCAATGACTGTCCAACTTTGTCTTCTTTTGAGGAAAGTCTCCATAAACAAACCTATGTTTTAAACAATTTTCAAAGGCTTTTTAATTGAAAATGCTCAAAATTAGGATAATGCAGGTACTTATGAGGCACCGAGTAAAACTCAACTTCATACATCTAGTGGAGGTATGTATAACCTTAGGGAAGATCATGACCTTTAAGCCAAGTTTGCATCTTTAGATAGAAAAGTTGAGGCAATATAATTAAAAAAGAGTGATTAATTAAAATCTATTCAGGACATTGTGTGTCAAATCTGTGAAACAAATGAACACTCATTCAATGACTGTCCAACTTTTCCTTCTTTTAAGAAGAGTCTCCATAAACAAACTCATGTTTTAAACAGTTTTTAAAGGCCCAAGCATAATCCATACTTGTAAACATACAACCCTAGTTAGAGAAATCACCAAAATTTTAGTTCGAAGAGTGACAGCACAAATTTTACCACCACAGTTTCAAGTACACCATAATTTTTAAAATTTTTATGGATATGCACCTTCTTATACTCCACTTCTAAGAAGAAATTTTGAGGAAATTTTGTATTCATTCATTGAAAAGTAAGAGACAATCAACACTCAACTTACTCAAAGCATAACATATTTTAAAGATACTCTTGCAAAATTCACATATGTTCTCAATTATCAAGGGAAAGGTAAGTTTCCATTTCAACCACAGTAAAATCTTAAGGGGCAATACAATGCAAATGCAAGTAGTTTTGTAAATCAACACATGAATCAAGTCAAATAAGTCATAAGTCTTCGTAGTGGTAAAGTTATTCAAAAACCAATTCTTGAACCTTGTGAGAAAGATGATGGGTCAATTTCTAAGGGTGAGGAAGGGGTTGATTTGAACATTGCAAAGAAAAGACTGATTCCTCGTCAGCACTTTCATTTTCTCATGCCATGACCAATTGGGAAGAAATCGAGGATGAAAAAGGCACCAAAAATATTGATGCGAATCTTTTATAAAAAGTGATAACAAATTCGACACCTGACATCATATTAATTGATGATTACTTTCCTAATGAATCTCTACTTTCTCTTAGTTCAATACCTTGGTTTGCTAAAAATATCAATTTTTTTACTTCAGAATTTTTGCCAGCTCACTAGAATACCGAAGAGAAAATAAATTTTTTGAGCAATGTGCAAATATCTTATTGGGATGACCTTTTCTTATTCAATTATTATTCTGATCAAATATTTCAAAGATGCATTCCTGATAATGAGGTAAGTAATGTTATTAAATTTTATCATTCTAAGGGATGTAAGGATTATTTCTCATAAAAAAGGACTAAAGAAATTGACATGATGAATAGATTGATGTCTTCTTCTAAGTGCAATAGTGTCAAAGTAATAAATAACCTGATAAGACCAGGGTCGAACCATAGGGAGGTTAACTGTATAAATTATAAATAATAATAATAGTAACAATACAACAACAATAATAATAGTAGCAATAATAATACTAATAGTAGTAGTAGTAGTAATAATAATAATAACAATAATAAAAATAAAAAAAAAAAGAAGAAAAAGAAGAAGAAGAAGAAGAAGAAGAAGAAAAGTTGATGAGAACTTTGAGATGGAAAATTAATGTAAGGATTAAATAATGATAACGAACAATGTCAACGTTAGAGAATCCACTAATGGTATGTCAAACAAGTATAGTATAAACTCTTATTATTCAATTGGAAAGCACACACAAACAAGGTTACAATCAGATTATAGACATTAGTCATCTTATTCAATTAATACTAATACTTGTAAATTTTGTCAAGTATTTATGATTATAACTTATGTTAACAACAAATCAACTTCCTTTCGTAGCTCAGGTGTCAGTTATGCCATACAATATGGGCTATGAAAGTATCAAGCATTTGTTGTACTAAGTGTTATACAACATAAATCAAGATTAGTCATTTAACAAGCAAAGTATTAAAGAGTGAACAAGATAACAAATATTAAACATATTAGTATCAAACATTAAAATTCATATTAAGTTAATACTAATTCTTACACCATTAGTGTAACCTTTTTACCTTGACATAATAAACTTAGCTAGACATAATGAAAGAAAGAAAAATAGATAAACAAAATAAGAACATAAATAAGATAAAAGTTAATAACTAAAGGAAAGAAAATGAAAGGCATAAACTTGATATTAATGAAAACAAAGCATAAACATTATAAAAAATACAAAGAGAGAAACCAAGAGCATGATCTTGATCTGAACACCAAGATGCCTAAATGCATGAAAAATACCTCCTTTTATAGGCTAAAATTGGAAATTATTGATTTGATGACTAATTGATGAGTAGGTGGCTAACTCTTGACTTGGTGATAATCCTTATCGTTTTTTTGTCTGCCTAAAACGTCATTGATAACGTTAAAATTAGAACCACTTGAAACATAAAAGTTGTAGTAAATTGTCTCAGCTATCGTTTGTAAACAATTCAGATCATTGACTTCTTTGTTGTTGCTCCAATTTGGACTTGAAAATGACCTTTTTAGATCTTGGGCTCCATATAAAAGTTATAGGTCTATGTCTTACCTTTCCATCCATATAAAGGAGACCTAAATATAAGATCTACAACTCTAGATATGATCCAATTACTGAACAATATTTCGGTTTGGACTGCACCGACATCTCTTTTCTAAGTTTGACTATCTTTTTGTCCTTTCAATTTCAGTTCTTAAATTCATCAATCAATCCTTTCATTTATGTGATAAGCATACATTTAAAATGAACATTTACCATAAATTAAAAATATCTTATATTATTAGATATATTATTATAAAACATGTTTTAGTTATGGAGTTATTGATACTTCAAGTGCAAAATGATGATATAAAACCTTGGTAAAAATACACTTTTAGGTATCAATCACACCCCCCAACTAGCTTATTACTAGTCCCTAGTAATCAAAGCGTTAAAATAGAAAAATATTTTGCAAATTCCACAAAGCAAGGTAGTGATCATTTAACTTTCATTAATCTATCTAGATAAACAAACTCTCATTAAATATATATACCTGCTCAATACCTCTTAACAAGATATTCATAAACGTTTCTTTTATGCTCAATGTATCAACACATAATTATGGGGCTTTTCTTGGAAGAAAACAAAATTTTTGTTCTAATATTTAAAGTTAACTTCCTTGGGTTGAGATTATTATTTTTGTCTTTTTTTTCTTTTTTTTTAATACACACACACACACACATACATATATACATTTAATTTAAAACACCATGCATCTTTAACCCATGCAATGAGATTTCAACTAATGATTTCCAAACAAGTTGGTCTTAGGGCATTAGGTATTAAGACACCCCTACGAGCTTAGTTACTCGGGTCGCAGATACTGATATGTAGATAATGCAATGTTTGATTCCCTTAAGCTTTTCTCCTCAACCCATGTAACAAGTACTAGGCTAATGGCTCCCAAGTCAGTTGACTTTAGGGTATTAGGTGTTAAAACACCCTTCGGGCTTAATTAATTAGGTTAAGGAGGCTACAAAACCAAACTTATCTATATTTTTATTATTTTTTTTCTTTTTTTAATTATATACTATCCATTTTTCCTTAGTTGTTACCTTTAACAAAAGAACATAAACAATTTAATAATCCAATATGCAACCTATAATCATATGTTAAAGTGTGTGTGTGTAAATTAAGGTTTAAGAATACATGTTAAATAAGTATATGAGCGGAATTATGTGATAACAATGCGAGAGTTTGTAAATCTGAATATTTTAAGAAGTATTATGATAGAATTTGTTATGAATGATTACTAAGATGCGTCTCAAGAGTCATAAAAAATTCTCCTTACTCTACCATCATAGTAACAATAATTTTGCATATGCTTTATGAAATAGAAAACACAGTTAGTTTTTTTTTGTAGCTACTATCCTCTCCCCTCAACTAAAACAAGACATTGCCCTCAATGTTTAAAGGTAAAAAGATAGAGTATAAAAGATATTACCTGAAAGAACGAACATTGATAAACCTAGAACATACTAAAACAAATATAAGAAACAACAAAACACAATAATAAAACCAAAAGACACAAAGATTCACAAATGAAGGCTCAAATTCAATCTAAGCTTTTACAGCTTTTCTTAGTTGACCAATATATGCGACTCATGAAAGGATCAATTACAAGAATAAAAGATTATAGTTGGTTAATCAATTGTTCAGCAGTAGCAGCAAAGATTATGATTTGTTGTGTAGAAGATGTTAGAAAGTCCTGTTCCACAACATGATCAAGAAAAGACAACAACTTATCATAATAACCATTAACATTTAAGAAACCTATAGGTTTATGGTGAATGTGCAGTTGGGCTCAAGAGGAAATATAAAAGATCTCTTCTAATGTGCCTAGACCACCTAGTAAAGTAACGAAGGCGTCAACATGGTTAAACATTGCATTCATTCGAGCTGACATTGTGTAGACCTGAAGTTTTTCTCTAATTGTTTTTCCAATGATGTCCGTTTGTGCCAAAGCTTCGGGGATGACCCCCAAAACTTGACTACCTCCTAAAAATACAGTTATTGACACACCTCCCATTAACCGAAGACTACCTTCTCTATACACTAAATGAATCTTTCTCTCAGTTAGTACTTAACCAAGATGATTTGCTAATTCTAAAAACTCCTTTTCTTTCCCAGGACTAGATCCATCGAAAACACAAATACTTTTTATTTGATGACTTAAGGAACTTGCCATTTCTACACACTTCTATATTTGATGAATCTATGGGTTGAGTGGAAATGAAGGGAAGGGAGAGAGGATTTTATAGATGAGAAATTAAAAAGGCAATCATACCACCTATATGTAGGCCACCTAGAGTTTCACACACACTCTTTTTCTCTCTTTATTTATTTATTTATTTACTTTTGAAAAAAGCATGTGTATATTTAGGCAGTTGTAATTGTGGCATATATCTTCCCTTGGTTTTACGTCTAAGAACAGCTTAAACGCCCTCTATGGGTCAGGGATAGGCTTCTCATCCAATTTCTTAAAAATTGGCAAACATGATCTTTTTTAGTCAGATTCCCAAGACTAAGACGATCACGTTCTTTATGAAATAGCAGCCATAAATCATGAATTGCATGATGCAGATCTCCACTAGGATGCGTCTCAAGAGTTAATAAAAGATTATCTAAAAACTCCTTACTCAGGTCATCCTTAATGAACTGTATTTTATCTTCATAATTTATAGATACCATTCCTAAAGAACGACATTGTGTGTTACAAGTCTATCTGGCACATCGATGATAGACTTTCAATCGTTTTGCACAAAATTTCTTAGCAAAAGTACTTTTACTTGTTCGAGTCATGTGTAAAATGGAGGAGTTAGAGGTCTCACCTGATAATCGGACCTTTACTTCAATCAACCAGCGAATATCTTCAGGAATTCCATGATTCATTAACAATCTCAATCTTGTACATCTAGCACGTTAAATTTTTGTAATTGCATTCTGAGGTTGAGCGGGGAAATACTTTTTTAATTTTTTAAGATTAATGTCCATTTTTAAATGAGAATTGGAAGAGAGATTTAAAGAATTGCACAAATATATACATAAATATCAGTTATTGTGTGAAACTGAAAGAATCAACTTAAGTCACGGAGTACTGTTATCCTTCATTTGACTAGGGTGAGAGAAACTAGAAAAAATCACATAAAAAGAAACATAAAAACAATATGAGAAAAATAAAATAATAAACCTTTATCTACAAGATCATTCCAACTAGTTGATTCATTTTTACTAGGAAAATTATCAAAGTAAACCTTTATCTACAAAATAAAAACATTGTCATTCATTGAATTCTCAATATCACAGGCCCTATAAATATTGCTCCATCTTGATCTTAGCTCTCTAGGGAATCCATAGAGTTGAGAGTTATAAAACAAAACTTTTTGACTAGTATCAACTTTTTGACAATTTTCACAAGTTTTGCAGACTACATGCGTGTCTTTGAACATGGTGGGCCAATAAAATTCATTTTGAAAGATTTTTGCAGGTGTTGAAGAAGAATAACTCCCACATGCTTCAGAATGACAAAGTTTAATGACACTATTTACCTCGTTGTCAGGAATGAATCTTTGAAATATTTGATCAGGATAATATTTGAATAAGTTAGGGTCATCACAATAAAAGTTCTTTACTTCATTCAAAAATTTTTCTTTGGCTTGGGTACTCCAATCAGGTGGCAAATCTTCTAAAGTAAGAAAATTGATATTTTTATCATACCAAGGCATTGGACTAAGAGAAAGTAAGGATTTGTCAGGAAAGTAATTATCAATTGGTGTGATGTTAGATGTCAAATTTGTTGTCTCTTTTGACAAAATATCTGCATCAACATTTTCGGAGCGTTTTTCATCCGTGATTTCTTCCTCAGAATAAATCATTTGTAAATCTTCAGATTCATCCAACTTATTTTTACTTCAAGTAGATTCAAGTTAATCATAAACTAATTCGTCAATATGATGTACTTCTTATAAATCATCATCATCTCCAAATTGCTTGCAAATGTTGAAAATATTCATCTCCAATGTCATGTTTCCAAATGATAGCTTCATCAGTCCATTCCTATAATCAATCAATGCGTTAGAAGTTGCAAGAAACGGACGTCCTAAAATAACAGGAAATGAATTACATGCTTCAACAGGTTGTGTGTCCAAGAGAACAAAATCCACAAGATAAATGAATTTATTGAGTTGTACTAACACATCTTTAATTATTCCTTTAAGCACATTTACATATCTATCAACATGTAAAAGAGATATAGAAGTTGGTTTTAGCTCACCTAGATTAAGACTCTAAAAAACTGAATATGAAAGTAAATTCACACTAGCACCAAGATCAAGTAAGACTCTTTTAATTTTTTGTTCTCCAATAAAGCAAGAAATTGTAGAAAAACCAGGGTCTTTATATTTCAAAGCATTATTGTTTTGAAGAATAGCACTTACTTGTTTGCCTAAAAAGGCTTTCTTTTTCACATTTAGTTTCCTCTTCACAATGCATAAATCTTTCAAAAATTTAGCATAGGAAGGAACCTGTTTAATAGCGTCCAACAAAGGTATATTGATTCTTACCTATTGATTGTGCATCAAAAGTATCATTAAGTCTCTTATTTTACATATGTATTTATTGTTTTTATTTGGTCTTTTTATAATAATTGATGTGCTTTTTAGTAATGAAGTTTGTTTTAATGTTTGGATAGGTTTTTGGAGCTTAAATGAATTAATTCAGGAAATTCAACATTGGAATTCAGAACAAAGAATTGAAGAGACATTTAGTTGAAGATTGAAGCAAATCTTGGTTTAAATAAGTTCTCCAAATTTGTCCCAAAAATCAATTCTATTCCAATTCTAGAAAAGAATATCATATGATCTATTTCAAGCCCAAACTTGCCTTATGTTGTATGCAAACTTCAACCATTAAACATTTAAGGTTTCAATGTCAATCTTAGCCCAAATAATAGGTATATTTTGTATACTTATTTGATGCTTAAATTCAGCTCCAAATCAGCCTTAAACTCAGCCCCAAATCAGCCCTAAATCAACCTTCAAATCAGCCCAAAAACAATTCATGATCTTACATGTCCACACAACAACAATTGATTCATTTTGGGTAATTCATTGATCCAAGAAGGCAAGCACATGGATAGAAAGCTGGAGGGGATATTTTTACATTATTTTGGGTCAAAAAGAAGAAAGAGATAGCTCATAAATGAGGAAGAAAAACGTGCACCAAAGTGGTTGCAAAGCTGTCCAGATTTGATGTTTCAGAACACCTTTCGGTGTTTTGTCCATAACTTTTGACTCAGATGTCCAAATGAGCTGTTCTTTAATGATCTGGAAAGGTGACAAAATTGCCTATAAATATGTCTCTAATAGACATCTCGAGAGGAGGCTTGGAAAAGGGTCAAATTGCTGTCCAAAGTTAGAGTCAGATTTGTGTCCGAGTTTTTTCTGAAATTGTGTTGTGTTCTTCTTCATAGATTTCGGTTCTTTAGTTTGTAAAACTTATTATTTCAGTTTGATTCAAGTTATTTCATGTTTGTTGAAGTGTTCTTATATAAAATCATGATTGGCTAATCTCTTTCTTGGATCCAAATCAAGGATGATGGTGATTGAGGTGAGTTCTTTAGGATATGAATGAATCTTAATGTTTATCTTCTTATTTTCTTCATGAATGATTTATTATTGCAAAGAAATTTTAGAAATCATTTAGGTAATGTTATAATCTTGAATTTTTATGCACAAACTTTAGTTTTGGTATAGAGATTGCTTGATTCAATGTCTTACTTAATATGAAAGTACTTGTTCATTCTTAAGCAATAATCAATTTTCATTTTTCTAAACTTCATTGTAATATCTTCCGATCTAATATCACCATCATTGATATTAGGTTGAGTTATCTTATATATGTTGAAGAAATCACCAATACATCACCATTAAAATTGATTTGGACCAAGTCTTACTTTTTCTTGTCTTCTAAAATCTATTTACACCTTTTCATCTTTGAAAACAAATCCATCAAGTTATTGTTAATTTAATTTCTCTTGAGTTGTTTTTTTTGTTACCTAGCTTAATTTCCAGATCTAGCTCTCTGTGGATATGATCTTACCGAGTTAATTGCTACATCGCACACTCGTGCACTTGCGAGTTAAAACAAGCCGATCATAAAAAGCGGTCAAGCACCTATTTGAAAATTTCAAAAATTTCAGAGTTGTGATTGACTTTTCTTTGTTTGGTCATGGCTTAAGGAAATGGAAGTGCTAGCGGAGAATCAGTCTTTTCTTTGCAATTTTCAGATTTAACCCCTCTCTTACCTTCAGAGATTGACTTATCATCTTTCTTATAAGGTTCAAGAGTGGATTTTTCAATAACCTTACCACTGCAAAGAATAGTGACTAATTTGACTTGATCCATGTGTTGGCTTCCGGAACTACTTGCATTTGCATTGTATTACCCCTTGGGATGTTGTTGTGATTAAGATGAAAACTTACCTTTCTTTTAGAAACTGAGAGCAAATGTTAATTTTGCAACAGTATTTTTAAAATCTATCATGTTTTGAGCAAGTTTATTTGCTATAATTTGGACTTGAAAACGATATTTTTAAGTCTTGGGCTCCATATGAAAGCTATAGGCCTATGTCTTCCCTTTCCATCTATATAAAGTAGACCTAAATTTGAGATCTACAACTTTAGATATGATCGAATTACTAAAAACTGTTCTTTGGACTGCACCAACATCTCTTTTCTAAGTTTGACCATCTCTTTGTCCTTTCAATTTCAATTCTTAAATTCATCAATCAATCCTTTTATTTATGTGATAGGCCTGCATTTAAAATGAACATTTACCATAAATTAAAGGTATCTTTTATTATTAGATATATTATTATAAAACATGCTTTAGTTAAGGAGTTATTGATACTTCAAGTGCAAAATGATGATATAAAACCTTGATAAAAATGCACTTTTAAGTATTAATCAACAACCCCCCATTCATAAACTCCAATGTTATGGGGTCATCATCCAGTGATGATCTTCATGAAATGATGGAAACTTTGGCTTCTAGCACTGTGACCTTGCAACGAAATGTCATGTCTTTTTAATAGGAAACCAGGTCAAGTATTCACAACTTGGAGAAGTAAAAGGGGCAAGTAGCTTCAAGTGTGGGGAAATTGGAAGCACAAATAAATGGAAAATTGCCTTCCCAAGCATGAATCCAAAAGAGAATGTTAGTGCGATCATGCTACGAAGTGGGAAAGAACTTGAAGAACAAAGGTTGAAACAAATTAAGATGGAGGAAGCAGAGGAGATAGAAACCAAATTGAATTTAAAGATGAAACATCCTTTTCCTTCAGAAATTGAAACCATGACCAACACTCTAAAGGTAAGTTCTCACTCAATGAATTCCAATTTTAAAACAAATCCACCCTTTCCTATGAGTTCTTTTAGGTCAAAAAAATATGAAAAATTAAAAGATATTTTAGAGGTTTTTAAGAAAGTAGAACTTAACATTCGTTTTCTTGATGCTATTCCCAAGTATGCCAAATTCTTGAAAGAGTTGTGTACTACCAAGAGAGCTTTTAAATAGAAATGTCATGAAATGGTAAGTATGAGTGAAGTTGTATATTCTATTGTTCACAAAAATATGCCATTGAAGCAAAAAGACCCAGGTGCGTTTACTATCCTATATGCTATTGGTAATGTTAGTTTTAAAAGGACCTTATACGATTTAGGTGCATCTATTAGTGTTATGCCTAAACATGTTTATGATTTTTTTAGTCTTGAGCTTTTGAATAAAACTAGCATTGTAATATAACTTACAAATAGTAGTTTTATTTACCACTTGATGTGATAGATGTCCTAGTCACGATTGATAGTTTGGTCATAATTCTTGATAAGGAATATGATACTTGTGATTTATCAAATAACACTATATTATTTGGGAGACTATTCTTGAAAACTGCCAATACAAAGATTAATTGTGGTAAAGATACTTTGTTTATGTAAGTAAGAGATGAAAGGATTGAATTTAATTTTCATGATACAATGAAATATCCTTATAACAATGTTTATTCCATCACATGCTATGACTAAGTTGATAAGTATGTGCAACAAGTTTTTGATTTTGATTGTGAGGATGGATTAAGCGTAGCTTTGAACTATGGCTATGATTTTACTAAAATAGAAGAGATGGAGTGGCATATAGGTGTTCTCCAAAACATGCACAAAATAGCATTGGCTTTCCAAGCTTCACAAACCATTCCCCATGGTAATATCTTTATTGACTTAGTACTTTCATATAAAAAGCTATTGCCATATATTTTACAAGCCCTCGAGCTAGAATTGAAACCTTTGCCTAATAATTTAAAGTATATATTCATTGGCGAAAACAATACATTTCCTATTATCATCGTAAAAGGTTTGACAAGTGCGTAAGAAGGAAAACTTGTGAAGTTGTTATGTGATCACAAGACGACCATTGGATGGAATTTAGCCAACATCAAGGGCATTAGTCCCCCAGTGTGTATGCATCACATACTATTAAAAGACAATGCAAAACCAATGGAAATGCAAAGGAGGTCGAACCCATTTATAATGGAGGTAGTGAAAGTTGAAAATTTGAAATTGCTAGATATAAGTGTCATTTACCCTATCACAAACAGTAAATGGGTGGCGTCAATCTATGTTATACTCAAGAAGAGCGGAATCACGTTGGTAAAAAAACAAAAATGATGAACTCATTTCTACTCGCATCTCAAGTGGATAGAAAATGAACGTTGATTACATAAAAAGCTAAATCTTGCTACACGTAAAGATCATTTTTCATTACCATTCATGGACCAAATACTTGAATGCCTGATAGGTAAGTCTTTTTATTTCTTTCTTGATGGATATAATGGATATAATCAAATTGTTATTAATCCTGAAGATTAAGAAAAGACTATATTTACATGTCCATTTAGTACATATATATATAGGAGAATTCCCTTTGGTTTCTATAATGCACCTGTAACTTTTCAAAGATGCATGATGAGTATTTTTTCTAACTGTGTTGAAAGAATAATTGAGATTTTCATAGATGATTTCACGGTATATGGTGATTCTTTTGATAAGTATATAGAAAATTTATCTTTGATATTGAAAAGGTGTATGGAAACTAACCTTCTCTTGAACTATAAAAAATATTATTTTATGATAGAATAAGGAATAGTTCTTGGGCATGTTGTGTCTTTACTTGGATTAGAGGTTGATAAAGCTAAAATAGGTGTTATTTCATTATTGCCTTAACCCTCATGCATGAGGGAAGTTTGTTCTTTTCTAGGTTATGCAGGTTTCTATCGATGCTTTATCAAAGATTTCTTGGGGATTACAGCACCCTTGTGCAAACTATTAGCTAAAGAAGTGGATTTTGTGTTTGATCAAGCATGTAAAGATGCCCATGATGAGCTTAAAAGGCATGTCATATCTGCCCCTATTATCCTACCACTAAATTAGGATGAGCTTTTTAAGATAATGTGTGATGTGAGTGATTATGTGATAGGGGCTGTCCTTAGATAAAGAATAAAGTATTAAAGAGTGAACAAGATAACAAATATAAAACATGTTAGTATCAAACATTAAAATCCATATTAAGTTTATACTATGCTTATTCTTACACCATTGATGTAACCTTTTCACCTTGACATAATAAACTTAGCTAGACATAATAAAAGTTAACCAAGTAAAGGAAAGAAAATGGAAGGCATAAACTTGATATTAATGAAAACAAAATATAAACATTACAAAAAATACAAAGAGAGAAAGCAATAGCATGATCTTGATCTGGACACCAAGATGCCTAAATGCATCGCAAATGCCTCCTTTTATAGGCCAAAATTAAGAACTATTGATTTGATGACTAATTGATGAGTGGGTGGCCAATTCTTGACTTGGTAACAATCCTTATCTTCTTTTTGTCTGCCCAAAACATCATTGATAACGTTAAAATTGAAACCACTTGAAAAATATAAATTGTAGGAAATTATCTCAGCTTTCTTGTGTAAAAAATTTAGATCATTTTGACTTCTAGGACTCTAGATATGATCAAAATACTAAACAGTGCTCGGGCTGGGGGACAAATTCGGACTTCTTTGTTGTTGCTCTAGTTTGAACTTGAAAATGACCTTTTAAGATCTTGGGCTCCATATGAAAGTTGTAGGCCTATGTCTTACCTTTCCATCCATATAAAGTAGTCGTAAATCAGAGATCTATAGCTCTAGATATGATTCAATTACTGAACAATGTTCTGATTTGGACTACACCAACATCTCTTTTCTAAGTTTAGCCATCTCTTTATCCTTTCAATTTCAGTTCTTAAATTTATTAATCAATCCTTTCATTTATGTGATAGGCCTGTATTTAAAATGAACATTTACCATAAAATAAAGGTATCTTATATTATTAGATATATTATTATAAAACATGCTTTAGTTAATGAACTATTGATACTTTAAGTGCAAAATGATGATATAAAACCGTGATAAAAATACACTTTTAAGTATCAGTCACACCCCCCAACTAGCTTATTACTAGTCCCTAGTAATTAAAATGTTAAAATAGAAAAATACTTTGTAAATTCCACAAAGCAAGGTAGTCATTATTTAATTGCCTTTAAACTATGCAGATAAACAAATTTTCATTAAATTTATATACCTACTCAATACTTCTTAACAAGATATTCATAAACCTTTTTTTTGTGCTCAATGTATCAACATATAATTATAGGGTTTTTCTTGAAAGAAAACAAAATTTTTATTCTAATATTTAAGGTTAACTTCCTTGGGCTGAGATTATTATTTTTGTCTTCTTCCTTCTTTTTTTTTAATATATATATAATTTAAAACACTATGCATCTTTAACCTATGTAACGAGCTTTCAACTAATGATTCCTAGACCAGTTGATCTTAGGGCATTAGGTGTTAAGACACCCTTATGAGGCTTAATAACTCAGGTCCGTAACCAAACAAGGTCTTTTTTAGTTAGATTTCAAAGACTAAGTCGATCATGTTCTTTATGAAAATGGAGCCATAAATCATGAATTGCACGATGCACGTCTCCACTAGGATGCATCTCAAGAGTCAATAGAAGATTATCTAAAGACTCTTTACTCAGGCCATCCTTAATGAATTGTATTTTATCTTCACAATTTATAGATACCATTCCTAAAGAAGGACATTTTGTGTTACAAGTCTATCTGGCACATCAATGATATAATTTCAGTTGTTTTACACGAGGTTTCTTTGTAAAAATACTTTTACCTGTTCAAGGCATGTGTGAAATGGAGGAGTTAGAGGACTCACTTGATAATCGAACCTTTACTTCAATCAACCAGTGAATATAGCACGATAAATTTTTGTACATATAGCACTTCAGGAATTCCAAGATTCATTAACAATCTCAATCTTGCATATATAGCATGATAAATTTTTATAATGACATTCTGAGGCAGAACGGAAAAATACTTTTTCAATTTTTCAAGATTAGTGTCCATTTTCAAATGAGAATTGGAAGAGACATTCAAAAAATTACACAATTATATACCCAGATATCAGTTATTGTGGGAAACTGAAAGAACCGACTTAAGTCATGGAGTACCGTTATCCACCATTTAACTAGGGTGAGAGAAACTAGCAAAAATCACTCAAAAAGAAACACAAAAATAATATGAGAAAAAAATCAATCTTTATACACAGGATCACCCAATTCAATAGAGTCATGTTCAATTGAAAAATTATCAAAGTAAACTTTCAGAAGATGTCTATTTACCTTGAAAACATTGCCATTGTTTGGATTCTCGTTGTTGTAAGCCTTATATAGATACACATGTTTCACAATAAAAGGACCACTCCATCTTGATCTTAATTTTCTAGAAAATAAATGCAGTCGAGAATTATAAAGTAAGACTTTTTGACCAACATTGAATGTTTTTCTTAGTATTTTCTTGTCATGAAACTCTTTAATTCTAGCTTTATGAATTCTTGAATTTTCATATACATTATTTCTTATTTTCTTAAGCTTATTTATTTGTAATTTTTGCAGTTAACTAGCATCATCTACATTTGAATTGAAAGCTTTAATAGCCCAATAAGCTTTATGTTAAAATTCCACAAGCAAGTGACAAGGTTTTCCATATACTAATATATAAGGTGACATATCTAATGATGTTTTATAAGCAGTTTGATAAGCGCAAAATGCATCATTAAGTCTTAAAGACCAGTCTTTCCTATTAGGGTTCACTGTTTTCTCCAAAATATGTTTGATCTCCCTATTAGCAAGCTCTACTTGTCCACTTGTTTGAGGGTGATAAGGGGTGGTAAGTTTGTGTGTGATTTCACATTTCTTCATTAAAGACTCAAATGACTTGTTGTAGAAATGTGTTCCACCATCACTTATTATGGCTCGAAGGACTCCAAATCAACTCAAAATATTTTCTTTCAAAAGCTTTATCTCTATTTTGCGATCATTATTTTGACTTGGAATTGCCTCTATCCTTTTTGAAACATAATCTACTACAACTAATATGTATAAGAAACCAAATGATAGAGGGAATAGACCCATGAAATCTATACCCAGCAATCAAAGATCTCAACGACAAGAATAGGATTTAAAGGCATCATGGGATGTTTTGAAATAGATCCTAACTTTTAATAATTCTCACAAGTCTTGCAAAATGCATGTGAGTCCTTGAACATGGTGGGCAAGTAAAATCCACTTTGTAAGATTTTTGCAGTTGTCTTTCTTGACAAGAAATGACCCCACATGCCTCAGAATGACAAAATTTAATGACACTACTTACCTCATTGTCAAGAATGCATCTTCGAAATATTTGATCAGGACAATATTTAAATAAATAAGGGTCATCCCAATAAAAGTTCTACACTTTATTCAAGAACTTTCTTTTATCTTGGGTACTCTAATGAGCCAATAATTGTCCTGAAACAAGAAAATTGACAATATTAGTAAACCAAGACATTGTATAGATGAAAAGTAAAGACTTATCGGGAAAGTAGTCATCGATTGGTGTGATGACAATTTTCAAATTTGTTGTCAATCTTGACAAGTGATCTGCGACAACATTTTCGTTGCCTTTCTTATCTTTAATTATAATATCAAATTCGTAAAGTAACAAAATGCACCGCACCAATTTAGCCCTAAAATCTTTGTTAGAAAGAAGATATTTCAATGGTGCATGATCACCTAAAACAACAATAGGTGAGCCAATAAGATAAGACCTGAATTTTTCACATGCAAATACTACTACAAGTAATTCTTTTTCAGTGGTGGTATAATTCATATGAGTACTATTTAATGTTTTACTTGCATAGTAAATTACATAAGATTTTTTTATCTTTTCTTTATCCCAAAACAACACCTACGGCATAATCACTAGCATCACACATTATTTCAAAAGGTAATGACCAATCGGGAGGTTGAATGAGAGGAGCACAAGTAAGCAAGTTTTTAAGTTTAACAAAGGCTTCTTTATAATGTTTAGTCCATTCAAAAATATTATCCTTTGTTAGAAGGTTACTTAAAGGCTTAGAAATTATACTAAAATCTTTGATGAACCTTCTATAAAAACCAGCATGTCCTAAGAATGATCTAACATCTTTAATAGATTTTGGTGTTGGCAAGTTTGCAATTAACTCAATTTTAGATTTGTCAACCTCAATTTCTTTTGATGAAATAATATGACCAAGTACGATGCTGTTTGTTATCATAAAGTGACAGTAATCTTGAAAAATTAAAAAAGTATTTTCTCGCTCTGCCTCAGAATGCGATTGCAAAAATTTACCATGTTAGATGTGCAAGATTAAGATTGTTAATGAATCATGGAATTCTTGAAGATATTTGCTGGTTGATTGAAGCAAAGGTTCGATTATCAAGTGAGTTCTCTAACTCCTTTATTTCACAGATGTCTAGAGCAGGTAAAAACACTTTTGCAAAGAAACGTCATGCAAAATGACTGAAAGTCTGTCATCAATATGCTAGATGGACTTGTAATGCACAATATCATTTTTTAGGAATGGTATCTATAAATCGTAAAGATAAAACACAATTCATTAAGGATGACCTAAGTAAGGAGTCTTTAGATAATCTTTTATTGACTCTTGAGACTCATCCTAGTGGAAATATGCATTGTGCAATTCATGATTTATGATGACTATTTCGTAAAGAACATGATCGACTTAGTCTTGAGAATCTGACTAAAAAAGACCCTCTTTGCTAGTTTTTAAGAAAACTAGATAGGAAGCCTATCCCCGACCTATAGAGGGCATTTAAGTTATTTTTGGATGTAAAACCAAAGGAAGATATGAGCCACAATCACAACTACCTATACATACACATGCTTTTTCAAAAATAAATAAATAAAGAGAGTGTGTGTGTGTGTGTGAGAGACTCTAGTTGGCCTACATATAGGTGGTATAATTGCCTTTTAATTTCTCATATGTAAAATCCTCTCTTCCTTCCTTTCATTTCTACTCAACCCATACATTCAACAAATACAGAAGTGTGTAGAAATGGCAAGTTTTTTAGGTCATCATATAAGAAATATTTATGTTTTCAGTGGATCTAGTCCTAGGAAAGAAAAGGAGCTTTTAGAATCACCAAATCATCTTGGTCAAGTGGTAGCTAAGAGAAAGATTCATTTAGTGTATGGAGGAGGCACTCTTGGGTTAATGGGAGGTGTGTCAATAGCTGCATTTTTAGGATGTAGTCAAGTTTTGGGGTCGTCTCTAGAGCTTTAGCATAAAGGGATATCATTGGAAAAACAATTCGAGAAGAACTTCAGGTCTCCACAATTTTAGCTTGAATGAATACAATGTTTAATCATGCTGATGCCTTCATTGCTTTACCAAGTGGTCTCGGTATATTAGAAGAGATCTTTCATATTTCCTCTTAGGCCCTACTGCACATTCACCATAAACCCATAGGTTTGTTAAATGTTAATGGTTATTATGATAAGTTGTTGTCTTTTCTTGATCATGCTGTGGAATAGGAATTTCTAACATCTTCTGCACGACAAATCATAATCTCTGCTGCTACTGTTGAACAATTGATTGACCAGCTACAATCTTTTATTCTTGTAATTGATCCTTTCATGAGTTGCATAAATTGGTCAACTAAGGAAAGCCGTAAAAAGCTTATATTGGATTTGAGCCTCTATTTGTGAATCTTTGTATCTTTTGGTTTTATTATTATGTTTTGTTGTTTCTTATATTTATTCCAGTGTGTTTCAAGTTTGTCAGTGTTCGTTATTTCAGGTGATATCTTCTATACTCTATCTTTCCACCTTTAAACATTGAGGACAATGTCTCGTTTTAGTTGGGAGGAGGGTAGTAGTTAAAAAAAAACTATGTTTTCTATTTCATAAAACATTTGCAAAATTATTGTTACTATGATAGCAGAGTAAGGAGAAAGGTTTATGAATATCTTGTCAACAAATATTGAGCAGGTATATAAATTTAATGAGAGTTTGTTTATCTAGATAGATTAATGGAAGTTAAATGATGACTACCTTACTTTATGGAATTTGCAAAGTATTTTTCTATTTTAATGCTTTGATTACTAAGGACTAGTAATAAGCTAGTTGGGGGGTGTGATTGATACTTAAAAGTGTATTTTTTATCAAGCTTTTATATCATCATTTTGCACTTGAAGTATCAATAACTCATTAACTAAAGTATGTTTTATAATAATATATCTAATAATATAAGATACATTTAATTTATTGTAAATATTCATTTTAAATGTAGGCCTATCACATAAATGAAAGGATTGATTGATGAATTTAAGAACTGAAATTGAAAGGACAAAGAGATAGCCAAATTTAGAAAAGAGATGTCGGTGTAGTCCAAACTGAAACACTGTACAGTAATTGGATCATATCTAGAGCTGTAGATTTCATATTTAGGTTTACTTTATATGAATGGAAAGGTAAGACATAGGCCTATAACTTTCATATAGAGCTCAAGATCTAAAAAGGCTATTGTCAAGTTCAAATTGGAGCAACAACAAAGAAGTCTGAATTTGTCCTCTAGCCCAAGCACTGTTCAGTATTTTGGCCATATCTAGAGTTCTAATAATAATAATAATAATAATAACAACAAAAATAATAAAGAAGAAGAAGAAGAAGAAGAATAAAAGTTGTTAAGAACTTTGAGATAGAAAATTAATGTAAGGATTAAATAATATAACAAACAATGTCAAGGGTAGAGAATCCATTAATGGTATATCAAATAAGTATAATATAAACTCTTATTATTCAATTGGAAACCACACATAAAGGAGGTTTCAATCATATTATAGATTGTTAACATAATTATATTAGTCATCTTATTCGATTAATGCTAATACTTGTAAATTTCATGAAGCATTCATGATTATAATTTATGTTAACAACAAATTAAGTTCTTTTCATAGCTTAGGTGTCGATTATACCATATAGTATAGGCTATGAAAGTGCCAACCATTTATTGTATTAAGTGGTATACAACATAAATCAAAATTAGTCATTTAACAAGCAAAACATTAAAGAGTGAACAAGATAACAAATACAAAACATGTTAGTCTCAAATATGGAAGTCCATATTAAGTTTACACTATACTTATCTAACACCGTTAGTGTAACCTTTTCACCTTGACATAATAAACTTAGCTAGACATAATGAAAGAAAGAAAAATAGATAAACAAAATAAGATAAAAGTTAACTAAGTAAAGGAAAGGAAATGAAAGGCATGAACTTGATATTAATGAAAACAAAGCATAAACATTACAAAAAATACAAAGATAAAAAGCAAGAGCATGATCTTGATCTGGACACCAAGATGCCTAAATGCATTGCAAATACCTCCTTTTATAGGCCAAAATTAGGAACTATTGATTTGATGACTAATTGATGAGTAGGTGGCCAACTCTTGACTTGATGACAATCCTTATCTTCTTTTATTTGCCCAAAACGTCATTGATAACGTTAAAATTAGAACCCCTTGAAACATAAAAGTTGTAGAAAATTGTCTCAGATTTCTTGTGTAAAAAATTCAAATCATTTAGACTTTTAGGATTCCAGATATGGCCAAAATACTGAATAGTACTTGGGCTGGAGGATAGATTCAGACTTCTTTGTTGTTGCTCTAATTTGAACTTGAAAATGACCTTTTTAGATATTGGGCTCCATATAATAGTTGTAGGCCTATGTCTTACCTTTCCATCCATATAAAGTAGACCTAAATCGGAGATTTATAGCTCTAGATCTGATCCAATTACTGAAGAATGTTCTGGTTTGGACTACACCGACATCTCTTTTCTAAGTTTGGCCATCTTTTTATCCTTTCAATTTCAGTTCTTAAATTCATCAATTAATTTTTTGATTTATGTGATAGGTTTACATTTAAAATAAACATTTACCATAAATTAAAGGTATCCTTTATTATTAGATATATTAGTATAAAACATGCTTTAGTTAAGGAGTTATTGATACTTCAAGTGCAAAATAATGATATAAAACCTTGATAAAAATATACTTTTAAGTATTAGTCAATACTTAAAAGTGATTTTTATTGGCCTTCTATTTTTAAAAATGCATATCATTTTTTCAAATCATGTGAAAAATGCCAAAGAGGAGGTAATATCACTTATAAAAATCAAATGCCTTTAATGAATATTCTTGTAAGTGAAATTTTTTATATTTGGGGTATTGATTTTATGGCTCAATTTCCTTCTTCTTTTGGCAATCTTCATATCCTTCTTGTTATTAATTATTTTTCTAAATGGATTATGGTAAAAGCCACATGAACTAACAGTGCTAATGTTGTTTTAGATTTTCTCAAGACTCATACATTTGACAGGTTTGGAATCCCTTAAATGAATGACCAAGCTGGAATTTTAAATAGAGAAATCAAGTCTATTTTAGAGAAGACAGGGCAACCTAACTGGTGAGAAATCAAGTCTATTTGGAGTCTACGACTTTGGGATGCACTTCAAGCTTGTCAAACTACTTACAAATCACCTATCGAGATGTCACCTTATAGGATGATTTATGGGAAAGCATGTCACCTATAGGTGAAGTTTGAACACAAAGCTTTTTTAGCCATTAAACAATGTAACATGGATTATAATACTGCTGGGATTGTAAGAAAGTTAAAATTGCAAGAGTTAGAAGAGATTTGAAATGATGCTTATGAGAATGCAAGGATTTACAAAGAAAAGATTAGGAGTTTTCATGACCAAATGCTTACAAGAAAGGAGTTTCATGTTAGAGACAAAGTCCTTCTCTATCATTCATGTTTTAAACTTTTTCCTAGAAACTTACACTCTTGTTGGATTGAACCCTTTGTTGTTTCTAATGTTTTTCCCTATGGCGTAGTGAAAATTACAAGTTTAGAAACCAACAAAGTACTTAAGGTCAATGAGCATCGCTTGAAACCTTTTTTTATGAAGGTTGGACGGTAGAACTCATCGTTTATGCGGAGTTAGCTTAACCAATCTATGAAGAATGAACATGCAACACGTCGAGCCAATGATATAAAACAAAAGCGCTTACTAGGAGGCAACCTAATATAAAAGGAGAATAAGAAATAGATTTGCCTTTTTTTTTTCCTTTGTCTTTTATTTTTCTCATTTTATTTTATTTTTGTCATTCTCCTATAATCCTTTTCTTTTATTTCAACATTGAGGACAATGTTGGTTTTCTTATTTTCTTTGTTGTGCAAAATAAATAAATAAATATAAATTTATGTTTGATTTTTTGAACTCCCATTGGTTTTTAAGAATATAAGTATTATGTATGAGAATTAATTGAGATAGATGAAGATATATATCAAATAAATAAATATGCATGCAAGATTTAATGTTTAATTGGTTTAGGGATTGCTTTGAAAATATGTCATGTTGACTTTGTAGTGTTATACCAATGTAAGCTTTTGAGCCTTTAACATTATATTCTTTGATTGTGCATTCTTTTAATGATATATATCTATAGAACTTGCTTCATATATTGTTGAAATTACATTCATATTACATATATACATGAAGATGATAAAAGCATTAGGAATTTTAACCATTGAGCCAAAAAGCCAACCTAAAGCATATTATCCTTGGTGAGCCTATTTTAAACTTGTTAATCTTTTCTTTGCTTTATCCATATATAAGCCTTAACTTTTTATATGTTTTCCTTTTCCTTTGGCCAAGGATTAGTAAAGCATATACTTGTGATATCTAATGGAATTATGGTTGGAAATTATTTTGAAAAGAAAGAAGAGGTGATGCTTGATGAAAATATGAGCAAAGTTGCCAAAGGTAAAAAAAATAAAATAAAAAATCATTTATATTCTTAAGGTTTTATGTTGAAAGTGCTTGAAATTAAAAGAAATTAAGCATTGGTGATTAAAGATGAAAAATTTATGTGCTTTGATGGAATATCATGTTTGAAATATAATTTTTTTTCTTCAAATTGCTCTACTTTCTTTGGTTTAAACATTTCATTTTACTTTCTTTTTCCTCACCTTAACCTTAGCCTCATTACAAGCAAAAAATAAGACTTTTTGATTCACATATTGCTTGTAATATGTTAGTAATGGAGATGAGATTAAAGAGCAAGCTTATGGTAAAATATATTCATTGAATGAATTTGAAGATTTAAACATATAAGCCTTAAACATGTAAGTATTGAAGTGTATATCAATGAGAGGACCTATCACTTTGACATAACATAGATTTCATTCAAACCCTGATAATTAATTGAGTTTTCAAGTTTGCATGTAAATAAATTTATGAAAATTTATACTCTTTATCCTTTTTAACTGTGTTCTTATTTATAATGCATATATTATTGGATATTGATGGGAAATTAGGAGATTAGCTATAGTGATTTGATTTAATTGAACTTCAATTTGATTTTACCTATCCTTTCTCGAGGATGAGCGAGAGCTAATTGGAAGGGTATTTGATGCAACCATATTATTTGATGATTCACTCATATTTAATTAGTGTTTTGCCTATTTTTTAATATAAAATGACTTGATATTCTTTATTTTATGTTTTAAAGCCACCTTTGGATGAAAGATGCAAAACAAGAATAAATTGAAGGTAATTGACATATTTGACCTTTAGTCGATGTTTTGTGTAAGGCATGAGCTCTAAAGGTTGAAATAAAGTAATTCTAGTGGCATTAAAAAGCTAATATTCATACCTTTCTAGAAATTAAAGCATGAAAATAAAATAAGGAAGAGCATGGAAATCACAACTTTCTAAGTTAAATCTCTCAATCTATCAATGTTGACCTTTGGCCATTCTGACTTGAATATCTAAAGCTATACAAGTCCAATTTATTCAAACTTAATTTTTTTGGATTCCTAATTGAAAGGCCTATAAAATCTTCAAATTTCAACAAAAAATGATCTCATATGAGAGAGATATTATTTTTCAAAGATGACAACTCAATTCTGCCAGCAAATAGGTTATGTGAAGGAACATGTCCAAATTATATTTTAAATCATCTAAACTAGAATTCAAGTTTTTATTTCAGCAATTTAGCTCCTCTAAGTCAAAGCTTAAATATTTAATGCAAGGCTATTTTTTCTTTTCAGGAAAATAGTTGTTGAGTACTTAAATATACATTGTCAATTAAAGGAAGGACTATTTTGTAAAATAGGGATTAGGGTTTCTTAGCATGTAAAAAGAAAGAGAGAAGGGAAAGAGGGAAGAAAAGAGTAAGCAATCAGAAGTGAAGAAACACAAATTTTCCTCTTTATAAACCAAAAATAATGCTTTCTTCTATCATTTAAAAGTAGTTGTTCCATAAATATGCAAGGCTAAACTTGTTTCTTGGTTGTAAAGACACAATAAACCTTTGGATTTCAAGAACTATGAGATTTATTCTTCCTTTTATCTTTATTTTATATTATGAATGAGTATGCTTGTTTTTCTATGTATATTTTCTTTGATTGTTGTTAACAATTGCTAGAGCGATCTCTAAGGAATTATTGTGAACAATCTATTGCTAAGTTTGATATCAAAAATGAAGTTGTGATATATGAACTAGCAAAGCAACTAAACTTGATAATTATGGCGGAACTACATTATTAAACTTAGGGAGAACACTCAAACAAAGGAACACAAGTTGCGGATAGCTTGGTTGTCAAGAGATTAATCAATTTATCTAATTCTTAGAACTACCATTGAACTAATTATTAATGCAAAATTGTGATTGTTTGTTTGTTAGGGTTAATTATATAACAAATTGACAAGACTAAAAGATTGATGTCTTCTCCCAAGTACAGGAGTGTCAAAGTAATAAATAACGCAGCAAAATCTGGGTTGAATCATAGGGAGGTTAATTGTACAAATTATAAATAATAACAATAGAACAACAAGAACAATAATAGTAATAACTATAATAATAATAATAATACTGGTAGTAGTAGTAATAATAATAATAAGAACAACAATAATAAAGAAGAAGAAAAAGAAAAATTGATGAGAACTTTGAGATGGAAAATTAAAGTGAGGATTAAACAACGAGAACAAACAATGTCAAGCATATTATAATATAAACTCTTGTTATTCAATTGGAAACCACACACAAAGGAGGTTCCAATCATATTATAGATTATTAATATGATTACATTAGTCATCTTATTCAATTAATACTAATACTTGTACATTTCATCAAGCATATGATTATAACTTATGTTAACAACAAATCAAGTTCCTTTCATAACTCAGGTGTTGGTTATACCATACAGTATGGGCTATGAAAGTGCTAAGCATTTGTTGTACCAAGAGTTATACAACATAAATCAAGATTAGCCATTTAACATACAAAGTATTAAAGAGTGAACAAGATAACAAATATAAAACATGTTACTATCAAACATTAAAGTTCATATTAAGTTTATACCATACTTATTTTTACACGATTAGTGTAACCTTTTCACCTTGACATAATTAACTTAGCTAGACATAATGAAAGAAAGAAAAATAGATAAACAAAATAAGAACATAAATAAGATAAAAGTTAACTAAATAAAGGAAAGGAAATAAAAGGCATAAACTTGATATTAATGAAAGCAAAACATAAACATTACAAAGAATACAAAGAGAGAAAACAAGAGCATGATCTTGATTTGGACACCAAGATGCCTAAATGCATGGCAAATGCCTCCTTTTATAGGCCAAAATTGAGAACTATTGATTTGATGACTAATTGTTGACTAGGTGGCCAACTCTCGACTTTGTGACAATCCTTATCTTTTTTTATTTGCCCAAAACATCATTGATAACGTTAAAATTATAACCCTTTGAAAACATAAAAGTTGTAGGAAATTATCTCAGATTTCATGTGTAAAAAATTTAGATCATTTAGACTTTTAGGACTCCAGATAT
Source organism: Populus ilicifolia (assembly GCA_015708895.1). NCBI lineage: Eukaryota > Viridiplantae > Streptophyta > Magnoliopsida > Malpighiales > Salicaceae > Populus > Populus ilicifolia. Next base: position 73,997 of record SRLM01000678.1, read on the forward strand.
AGCTAAAATACTGAACAATGCTTGGGCTGAAGAATAGATTCAGATTTCTTTGTTGTTCCTCTAATTTGAACTTGAAAATGGTCTTTTTAGATATTGGGCTCCATATAATAGTTGTAGGCCTATGTCTTACCTTTCCATCCACATAAAGTAGACCTAAATCGGAGATCTATATCTCTAGATCTGATCCAATTACTGAATAGTGTTTTGGTTTAGACTTCATCGACATCTCTTTTCTAAGTTTGGCCATCTCTTTATCCTTTCAATTTCAGTTCTTAAATTCATCAATCAATTCTTTCATTTATGTGGTAGGCCTGCATTTAAAATGGACATTTACCATAAATTAAAGGTATCTTATATTATTAGATAGATTATTATAAAACATGCTTTAGTTAATGAGTTATTGATACTTCAAGCGCAAAATGATGATATAAAACCTTGATAAAAATACACTTTTAAGTATGAATCACACTCCCTAACTAGCTTATTACTAGTCCCTAGTAATCAAAGCTTTAAAATGGAAAAATAATTTTCACATTCTACAAAGCAAGGTATTCATCATTTAACTTCCATTACTCTATCCAGATAAACAAACTCTCGTTAAATTTATATACCTGCTCAATACCTCTTAACAAGATATTCATAAACCTTTCTTTAGTGCATAATGTATCAACACATAATTATAGGGCTTTTCTTAGAAGAAAACAAAATTTTTGTTCTAATGTTTAAGGTTAACTTCCTTGGGTTGGGATTACTATTTTTGTCTTCTTTTTTTTTTTAATATATATACATATAATTTAAAACATCATGCATCTTTAACCCATGTAATGAACTTTCAGCTAATGACTCCCAGACCAGTTGGTCTTAGGGCATTAGGTGTTAAGACACCCCTACGAACTTAGTAATTCAGGTCGCAAATACTGATATGTAGATAGTGCAATGTTTGATTCCCTTAAGCTTTTCTCCTCAATCCATGTAACAAGCGTTAGGCCAATAGCTCCCAAGTCAGTAGACTTTAGGGTATTAGGTGTTAAAACACCTCTTTAAGTTTAATTGCTTAGGTTAGGGAGACTACGAAACCAAACTTATCTACATTTTTATTATTATCATTTTTTTTCTTTCTTTTTTTTCTTCTCTCTTTTTTTTTCTATTTTTTTTAATTATATATTATCTTTTTCCCTTAGTTGTTACCTTTAACAAAAGAACATAAATAATGTAATAATCCAATATGCAGGCATCAGTAATTGGGCCCAAGAGGAAATATGAAAGATCTCTTCCAATGTGCCTAGACCACCTGGTAAAGCAATGAAGGCATCAGCATGGTTAAACATTGCATTCATTCGAGCAAACATTTGCTAAAAAATGACATTGTGCATTATAAGTCCATTTAGCACATCGATGACAGACTTTCAGTAGTTTTGCACGACGTTTCTTTGCAAAAGTGCTTTTACCTGTTCCAGGCATGTGTGAAATGAAGGCGTTAGAGGACTCACCTAATAATCAGACCTTTGCTTCAATCAACCAATGAATATCTTCAGGAATTTCATGGTAAATTTTTATAATCGCATTTTGAGGTAGAGCGGGAAAATACTTTTTCAATTTTGCAAGATTAGTGTCCATTTTCAAATGAGAATTGGAAGAGAGATTCAAAGAATTGCACAAATGTATACACAGATATCAGTTATTGTGGGAAACTAAAAGAACCAACTTAAGTCACGGAGTACCGTTATCCGCCATTTGACCGGGGTAAGAGAAACTAGCAAAAATCACTCAAAAAGAAACAAAAATAATAATAATCAATCTTTATATACAGGATCACCCAATTCAATACAGTCATGTTCAACCAAAAAATTGTCAAAGTAAACTTTCAGACGATGTCCATTTACCTTGAAAACATTGTCATTCTTTGGATTCTCGATGTCGTAAACCCCATATGAATACACATGTTTCACAATAAAAGGACCACTCCATCTTGATCTTAATTTTCCAGGAAATAAATGCAGTCGAGAATTATAAAGCAAGACTTTTTGACCAACATTGAATATTTTTCTCAGTAGAGACAGAAAGTTAAGATTCATCGGGAAAGTAGTCATGGATTGGTGTGATGTCAGTTTTCGAATCTGTTGTCAATCTTGACAAGTGATCTGCGACAACATTTTCGCTGCCTTTCTTATCTTTGATTGTGATATCAAATTCTTGAAGTAACAAAATCCACTGCACCAATCTAGCCCTATAATCTTTCATAGAAAGAAGATAAATCAATGCTGCATGATCACTAAAAACAACAACAAGTGAGCCAACAAGATAAGACCTACATTTTTCACATGCAAATACTATTGTAAGTAATTCTTTTTTAGTGGTGGTATAATTCATTTGAGCACTATTTAAAGTTTTACTTGTATAGTAAATTACATAAGGTTTCTTATCTTTTCATTGTCCCAAAACAGCACCTACGACATAATCACTAGCATCACACATTATTTCAAAAGGCAATGACCAATTAGGAGGTTGAATGACAAGAGCACAAGTAAGTAAGTTTTTAAGTTTAAGAAAAGTTCTTTCACAATGTTCAGTTCATTCAAAAATATTGTCCTTTGTTAGAAGGTTACTTAAGGGCTTAGATATTCGCTAAAATCTTTGATGAACCTTCTATAAAAACTAGCATGTCCTAAGAATGATCTAACATCTTTAATAGATTTTTGTGTAGGCAAGTTTGCAATTAACTCAATTTTAGATTTGTCAACCTCAATTCCTTTTGATGAAATAATGTGACCAAGTACAATGCCATTTGTTACCATAAAGTGATATTTTCCCCAATTCAGCACAAGATTCTTCTCTTCACACTTGGCCAAAACCTTTTCTAAGTTAGTCAAACAATCATCAAATGAATCGCCAAAAACAGAAAAATCATCCATGAAAATCTCAAGACAATATTCAACCATATCACTAAATATATTAAATCTCAAGAAGCTTAATGGCTTCATTTTTCACTACTTTCATATTAGGATTTAGCCTTCGTTGCATTTCTTTAGAGGGTTTTTGTGTGTACAAATCAAAGGACTAATTCCTTTTATATCAGCTATGGTCAATCATAATGCATTTTTGTGCATTTTTAGAGTTTGTAATAACTTACCTTCTTAATGTGCATTAAATTTGAAAGAGATTATTACCGGAAAAGAGTTATAAAAGTTGGTTTTAACTCACTTAGATTGAGACTCTAAAAAACTGAATATGAAAGTAAATTCACACTAATACCAAAATCAAGTAAGGCTCTTTCAATTTTATGCTCTCCAATAAAGCAAGAAATAGCACTTACTTGTTCGGCTAGAAAGACTTTCTTTTTCACATTCAATTTCCTCTTCACAGTGCATAGATCTTTCAACAATTTAGCATAGACTTTCCTTTGTTTGGTCATGGCTTGAGGAAATGGAAGTGCTGGTGGAGAATCAGTCTTTTCTTCCCAATTTTCAGATTTAACCCCTTCCTTACCCTCAGAGATTGACTCATCATCTTTCTCATAAGGTTCAAGAGAGGGTTTTTCAATAACCTTACCACTGCGTAGAGTAGTGACTGATTTGACTTGATTAATGTATTGGCTTATGGAACTACTTGCATTTGTATTATATTGCCCCTTGGAATTTTATTGTGGTTGAGATGGAAACTTACCTTTCTCTAGGGAACTGAGAGCAGATGTTAATTTTGCAAGAGTATCTTTAAAATCTGTCATGTTTTGAGCAAATTGAGTATTGATTGTCTCTTGCTTTTCAATGAATGCATGCAATGTTTCCTCAAGATTTCTTCTAGAAGGTGGATCACAAAGAGGTGCATATCCATGAGAATTTTGGAAATTGTGATGTGCTTGAAACGATGGTTGTGAAGTTTGTGCATTGTTGTTCTCACTCCTCCAACTAAAATTTGGATGATTTCTCCAACCAGGGTTGTATGTTTGTGAGTATGGGTTATGGTTGGCCCTTTGGAAACTGTTTGAAGCATGAACTTATTCATGGAGACATTCCTTAAAAGAAGGCAAGGTTAGATAGTTGTTGGTTAAGTGTTCATTTGTTTCACATATTTGACATGCTATGTTTTTAATAGATTTTAATTGACCACTCTTTTTCAATTCTAGTGCCTCAACTTTTCCAGCTAAAGATGCAAACTTGGCTTGAAGGTCATGATCTTCCCTAAGGTTGTACATACCTCCACTAGATGTATGAGGTTGAGTTTTACTCGGTGCGGTGTCCCAATTTTGAGCATTTTCAGCTAACAAGTCTAAATAATCCATTGCTTCATCAGGGTCTTTATCTTTAAAAGTTCCATTGCACATTAATTCAACCATTTGCCTATCTTTAGGTGTTAACCCTTTATAAAAATGTGAAACCAATCTCCATATTTCAAAACCATGATGAGGGCAAGTACTAAGCAAGTCTCAATACCTATCCCAACATTAGTAAAATGTTTCTCTTGATTTTTGAGTAAAAGTGTTGATTTGTCTTTTGAAAGAGTTTGTTCTATAAGATGGGAAAAACTTCTTTAAAAACTGTTGTTGCATTTCATCGCAAGCACGAATGGATCCTGGTCTCAAATTTTATAGTCATGTTTTAGCTTTATCTTTTAATGAAAAAGGAAAAAGCTTTAATATGATGGTGTTCATACTACAATTTAAATTATTATATGTGTTGCAGATCTCCTCAAATTCCCTTAAATGCAAGTATGGATTTTCCAATTCTAAACCATAAAAAAAAAGGTAAAAGTTGAATAATGTCTGGTTTAAAATTAAAATAAGATGCATCGGGAGGAAAAACTATGCATGATGGTGCACTTTTATAGTCAAGTAATCAAAAGTGTATTTTTATCATGGTTTTATGTCATCATTTTGCACTTAAAGTATCAATAACTCTTTAACTAAAGTACGTTTTATAATAATCTATCTAATAATATAAGATATCTTTAATTTGCGTAAATGTCCATTTTAAATACAGGCCTATCACATAAATGAAAAGATTGATTGATGACTTTAAGAACTTCAATTGCAAAGGCAAAGAGATGATCAAACTTAGAAAAAAGATGTCGGTGCAATCCAAACAGGAACACTGTTCGCTAATTGGGTCATATCTGGAGCTATGGATGGAAAGGTAAGACATAGGCCTACAACTTTCCTATGGAGCCCAAGATCTAAAAAGACCATTTTCAAGTCTAAATTGTTGTAACAACAAAGAAGCCCGAATCTGTCCTCCAGCCCGAGCATTGTTTAGTATTTTGGCCATATCTGGAGTTCTAGAAGTCGAAATGAGCTGAAGTTTTTACACAAGAAAGCTGAGACAATGGGCAAACGAGACAAGATAATGATTGTCACCAAGTCAAGGGATGCCATCTACTCATCAATTAGTCATCAAATCAATAGCTCCCAATTTTGGCCTATAAAAGGAGGCATTTGCCATGCATTTAGGCATCTTGGTGTCCAGATCAAGATCATGCTCTTGTTTTCTCTCTTTGTATTCTTTATGCTTTGTTTTCATTAATATCAAGTTTATGCCTTTCATTTCCTTTCCTTTCTTTAGTTAACTTTTATGTTCTTATTTTGTTTATCTATTTTTCTTTCTTTCATTATGTCTAGCTAAATTAATTATATCAAGGTCAAAAGGTTATACTAATGGTGTAAGAATAAGTATGGTATAAACTTAATATGGACTTTAATGTTTAATACTAACATGTTTTATATTTGTTATCTTGTTCACTCTTTAACACTTTGCTTGTTAAATGACTAATCTTAATTTATGTTGTATAACAATTGGTACAACAAATGTTTGGCACTTTCATAGCCCATACTGTATGGTATGACCGACACCTGAGCTATGAAAGGAACTTAATTTGTTGTTAACATAAGTTATAATTATGAATGCTTGATGAAATTTACAAGTATTAGCATTAATCGAATAAGATGACTAATGTAATCATGTTAACAATTTCTAATCTGATTGGAACCTCCTTTATGTGTGGTTTCCAATTGAACAATAAGAGTTTATACTATACTTGTTTGATATACCATTAGTGGAACCTCTAACCTTGACATTTGTTATTATCATTGTTTAATCCTTACTTTAATATTTCATCTCAAAGTTCTCTTCTTCTTCTTCTTCTTTATTATTATTATTATTAGTATTATTACTACTAGTATTATTAGTACTATTATTATTGTTGTTGTTGTTGTTGTTACTATTATTGTTGTTATTGTTATTGTTGTTGTTGTTGTATTCTTGTTATTTATAATTTGTACAATAACCTCCCTGTGGTTCGACCCTGGTCTTGCCGTGTTATTTATTATTTCGACACTCCTGCACTTGGGAGAAGACATCAATCTTTTCGTCGTGTCAGTGGTCTCTAAGTGTTCTAGCACGGTTATTCTCATTATGAAGTGATTGATTTTCTTATTCAACCATATTTTTTGAAAATGATGAGGATACCCTGCAAAGTCTACAATTTGATGTACGTGACCACACTCTCATGCATGTGTAGGAATAAAATATATGGAAAAAGAACACAAAAAAAAGAAACAAGAGAAAAGAAACAAAGTTATATACAAGAAAAGTAAAAAGAGAAAATAAAATAAAAATTATAATTTATACAAAACTTACCTCCCCAGCAACGATGCCGAAAACTTGACATGACTAAAAGATTGATGTCTTCTTCCAAGTGCAAGAATGTTGAAGAAATAAATAACCCGGCAAGATCGAGGTCGAACCATAGGGAGGTTAATTGTACAAATTATAAATAATAATAATACAATTACAAGAACAATAACAACAACAACAATAATAATAGTAATAACTATAATAATAATAATAATACTAGTAGTAGTAGTATTAGTAATAATAACAACAATAATAAAGAAGAAGAAGAAGAAGAAAAATTGATGAGAACTTTGAGATGGAAAATTAAAGTAAGGATTAAACAACGATAACAAATAATGTCAAGGTTAAAGGATCTACTAATGGTATGTTAAACAAGTATAATATAAACTCTTGTTATTCAATTGAAAACCACACACAAAGGAGGTTCCAATTATATTATAGATTGTTAACATAATTACATTAGTCATCTTATTCAATTAATACTAATACTTGTAAATTTCATCAAGCATTCATGATTATAACTTATATTAGCAACAAATCAAGTTCCTTTCACAACTCAAGTGTCGATTATACCATACAATATGGGCTATGAAAGTGTTAAGCATTTGTTGTACCAAGTGTTATACAACATATATCAAGATTAGCCATTTAACAAGCAAAGTATTAAAGAGTGAACAAGATAACAAATATAAAACATGTTAGTATCAAACATTAAAATCCATATTAAGTTTATACCATACTTATCTTACACCATTAGTGTAACCTTTTAACCTTCACATAATTAACTTAGATAAACATAATGAAAGAAAAAAAATAGATAAACAAAATAAGAACATAAATAAGATAAAAGTTAACTAAGTAAAGGAAAGGAAATGAAAGGCATAAACTTGATATTAATGAAAACAAAGCATAAAGAATATAAAGAATACAAAGAGAGAAAACAAGAACATGATCTTAATCTGGACACTAAGATGCCTAAATGCATGGCAAATGCCTCCTTTTATAGGCCAAAATTGAAAACTATTGATTTAATGACTAATTGATGAGTAGGTGGCCAACCCTTGTCTTGGTGTCAATTCTTATCTTCTCTTGTCTTCCCAAAACGTCATTGATGACGTCAAAATTAGAGCCACTTGAAAACATAAAAGTCCTAGAAAATTATCTCAGCTTTCTTGTGTAAAATATTCAGCTTATTTCGACTTCTAAAACTCCAGATATGGTTAAAATACTGAATAGTGCTCAGGCTGCAGGACAAATTCAGGTATCTTTGTTATTGCAACAATTTGGACTTGAAAATGACCTTTTTATATCTTGGGCTCCATATGAAAGTTGTAGGTCTATGTCTTACATTTCCATCCATATAAAGTAGACATAAATCTGAGATTTATAGCTCCTGATATGACCCAATTACCGAACAGTGTTCCGGTTTGGATTACACCGACATCTCTTTTCTAAGTTTAGCCATCTCTTTATCCTTTCAATTTCAGTTCTTAAATTCATCAATCAATTCTTTCATTTATGTGATAGGCCTGCATTTAAAATGGATATTTACCATAAATTAAAGGTATCTTATATTATTACATAGATTATTATAAAACATGCTTTAGTTAAGGAATTATTGATACTTCAAGTGCAAAATGATGATATAAAACCTTGATAAAAATACACTTTTAAGTATCAATCATGAATCCGTTAATTAACCAACATTAAGAAAACATAAAAAAATTTAGAATATAAATTAAAGTTTCATTTTAAGGATCAGTTCTAATTTTTATTAGTGGATATATGTTTGCAACCAAGGTTTGTTTTTTTGATAATTTTTTGATTTTATTTAATTTCACTTCATTGTTTTCTAATTTCTTTTGCTTTAGCCTAAATAACATCCAAAAACCCTCAAAGTTGCATATCATCTAGCATAAAAATTTGACTTGAACCTTCCTCATGGGATCAACCCCTTGCTTGCTCTATGTTATCTTGTGTGTTATGTTTTAAGATAGGGTAATTAATTTGTGCAACAACAACATCACAACACTCAGGCCATCCTTAATAAATTAGATTTTATCTTCACAATTTAAAGATATCATTTATAAGGAATGACATGTTGCATTACAACTCCATCTAGCATATCTGTGATAGCCTTTCAGTCGTTTTGCACGATGTTTCTTTACAAAAGTGTTTTTACCAGTTCAGGCATGTATGAAATAAAAAAATTAGAGGACGCACCTAATAATTGGACCTTTGCTTCAATTAGCAGTGAATATCTTCAAGAATTTCATGATTCATTAATAACCTCAATCTTGCACACCTAGCACATGAAATTTTTGCAATCACATTCTAAGGTAGAGCGGAAAAATACTTTTTTTAATCTTTTAAGATTGATGTTCATTTTCAAATGAGAATTCGAGAAGAGATTCAAAGAAGGGAGAAATAAAGAATTGCACAAGTATATACACAGATATCAACTATCATGGAAAGCTGAAAGAACCAATTTAAGAGTTACGAGGAACCATTATCCACCATTTAACTAGGCTAAGAAGGACTAGCAAAACAAAAGTCACATAAAAAATAAACATAAAAATAATATGAGAGAAAGAATCAATCTTTATATATAGGATCATTGACACGATCAAATAGTTGATGTCTTATTCTTAGTGCATGAATGTCAAAGCAACAAATAACTTGGTAAGACCAGAGTCGAACCATAGGGAGGTAAACTATATAAATAACAACAACAACAATAACAATAATAATAACAACAATAATGATGATGATGGTGGTGGTGATGATGAGTTAAAGAGGACTTTGAGATGTAAGATCAATATGAAGATTAAATAATTATAAAAATAAATGTCAAGATTAGAGGATCCACTAATTGCATTAAAGATAAGCAAAGTATAAACTCTCTATAAATTATCCACATGATCATATTAATCATCTTGTTTATATAATACCATGCTTATAAATTTTATCAGGTATTCATGATGCTAACTTATGTTGACGATAAATCAAATTCCTCTCATAACAACAATGTCGAATGAAGACTATAAAAGACAACCAAGGTCTTTATATTTCAAATCCTTATTAACACGACAAAAAGATTAATGTCTTCTCCCAGGTGCAAGAGTGTCGAAATAATAAATAATTCGGCAAGACCAGGGTCGAACCACAGGGAGGTTAAGCAAGAGTGTCGAAATAATAAATAATTCGGCAAGACCAGGGTCGAACCACAGGGAGGTTAATTGTATAAATTACAAATAACGATAATACAACAACAATAATAATAGTAATAACAATAATAGCAACAACAACAATAACAACAATAATAGCAATAACAACAACAACAACAACAATACTAATAGTAATAGTAATAGTAATAAAGAAAAAAAGGAGAAGAAGAAGAAAATGAGAACTTTAAAATGGAATATTAATGTAACAATTAAACAATGATAATAACAAATGTCAAGATTAGAGGATCCACTAATGGTATGTCAAACACGTATAGTATAAACTCTTATTATTCAATTGGAAACCACACATAAAGGAGGTTCCAATCAGATTATAGATTGTTAACATGATTACATTAGTCATCTTATTTGATTAATGCTAATACTTGTAAATCTCGTCAAACATTCATGATTATAACCTATGTTAATAATAAATAAAGTTTCTTTCATAGCTCAGGTGTCGGTTATACCATACAGTATGGGCTATGAAAGTGCCTAGTATTTGTTGTATCAAGTGTTATACAACATAAATCAAGATTAATCATTTAACAAGCAAAGTATTAAAAAGTGAACAAGATATTCCAGGCATGTTTGAAATGAAAGAATTCAAGGACTCACCTAATAATCGAACCTTTGCTTCGATCAACTAGCGAATATTTTTAGGAATTCCATGATTCATTAACAACCTCAATCTTGCACATCTAGGACGGTAAATTTTTGTAATTGCATTTTAAGGCAGGGCAATAATATACTTTTTCAATTTTTCAAGATTAATATCCATTTTCAAATGAGAATTGGAAGAGAGATTTAAAGAATTGCATAAATATATACACAGATATCAGTTATTATGGGAAACTGAACGAACTGACTTAAGTCATGGAGTACCATTGTCCGCCATTTGACTAGGGTGAGAAAAAATAGCAAAAATCACTCAAAAAGAAAAATAAAAATAATGTACAAAAAAAAAATCAACATTTATCTACAAGATCATTCAAACTAGTTGATTCATTTTCACTAGAAAAATTATCAAAGTAAGCTTTCAAACGATGTCCATTTTCCTTAAAAACATTGTCATTCATTGAATTCTCAATATCTCAGGCCCTATAATGATTGCTCCATCTTGATCTTAACTCTCTAGGGAATGCATAGAGTTGAGAATTATAAAACAAAACTTTTTTACCAATATCAAGTTTTTGATAATTTTCACAAGTTTTGCAAAATGCATGCATGTCTTTTGATTAGTACTCAAAAGTGCATTTTTATCATGGTTTTATATCATCATTTTGCACTTGAAGTATCAATAACTCCTTAACTAAAGTACGTTTTATAATAATCTATATAATAATATAAGATACCTTTAATTTGTCATAAATGTCCATTTTAAATGCAGGCCTATCACATAAATGAAAGAATTGATTGATGACTTTAAAAACTTCAATTGCAATGGCAAAGAGATGATCAAACTTAGAAAAAAGATGTCAGTGCAATCTAAATCGGAACACTGTTCGGTAATTGGGTCATATCTGAAGCTATAGATCTAATATTTAGGTCTACTTTATATGGATGGAAAGGTAAGACATAGGCCTATAACTTTCATATGGAGCCCAAGATCTAAAAAGGCCATTTTCAAGTTCAAATTGTTGCAACAATAAAGAAGCCCAAATCTGTCCTCCAGCCCGAGCACTGTTCAGTATTTTGGCCATATCTGGAGTTCTAGAAGTCAACATGAGCTGAATGTTTTTCACAAGAAAGATGAGACAATTTCCTAGAACTTTCATGTTTTCAAGTGGCTTTAATTTTGACATCATCAATGATATTTTGGGTGGACAAGAGAAGATAAGGATTGTCACCAAGTCAAAGGTTGGCCATCTACTCATCAATTAGTCATCAAATCAATAGTTTCCACTTTTAGCCTATGAAAGGAGGCATTTGCCATGCATTTAGGCATCTTGGTGTCCAGATCAAGATCATGCTCTTCCTTTCTCTCTTTGTATTTTTTGTAATGTATATGCTTTGCTTCCATTAATATTATGTTTATGCCTTTTATTTCCTTTCCTTTACTTAGTTAACTTTTATGTTCTTATTTTGTTTATCCATTTTTCTTTTTTTCATTATGTCTAACTAAGTTAATTATGTCAAGGTGAAAAGGTTACACTAATGTTGTAAGAATAAGTATAATGTAAACTTAATATGGACTTTAATGTTTGATACTAACATATTTTATATTTGTTATCTTGTTCACTTTTTAATACTTTGCTTGTTAAATGACTAATCTTGATTTATATTGTATAATACTTGGTACAACAATGCTTGTCACTTTCATAGCCCATACTGTATGGTATAACCCACACCTGAGCTATAAAAGGAACTTGATTTGTTGTTAACATAAGTTATAATCATGAATGCTTACGAGATTTACAAGTATTAGCATTAATCGAATAAGATGACTAATGTAATCGTGTTAACAATTTATAATCTGATGGAACCTCCTTTATGTGTGGTTTCCAATTGAATAATAATAGTTTATATTATATTTGTTTGACATATCGTTAGTGGAATCTCTAACCTTGACATTTGTTATTATCATTGTTTAATCCTTACTTTAATATTTCATCTCAAAGTTCTCATCTTCTTTTTCTTCTTTATTATTGTTATTATTATTATTATTATTATTATTATTATTATTACTATTAGTATTATTACTACTAGTATTATTAGCACTATTATTATCATTATTATTATTATTATTATTGTTACTATTATTGTTGTTATTGTTGTTATTATTATTGTTATTGTTGTATTATTGTTATTTATAATTTGTATAATAACCTCCCTGTGGTTCGACCCCAGTCTTGTCGGGTTATTTATTACTTCGACACTCCTGCACTTAGAAAAGAAATAATTGATTGGTGTGATGTTAAATGTTGAATTTGTTGTCACTTTTGATAAAAGATCTGCATCAACATTTTTGGTGCGTTTTTCATATGTGATTTCTTCCTCAGAATAAATCATTTGTAAATCTTTAGATTCATCCAACTCATTTTTACTTAAATTAGATTCAAGCTGATCATAAACTAATTTGTCAATATGATCTACTTCTTGTAAATCATTATCATCTCTAGGTTGCTTGCAAATGTTGAAAATATTAATCTCCAATGTCATGTTTCCAAATGATAGCTTCATCAATCTATTCCTACAATTAATCAAAGAGTTAGAAGTAGTAAGAAATGGACATCCTAAAATAATAAGAAATGAATTACATACTTCAACAAGTTGTGTGTCCAAGACAATAACATCCACAGGATAAATGAATTTATTAACCTGTACTAACACATCTTCAATTATTTCTCTAGGCACTTTTACAGATCTATCGGCAAGTAAAAGAGTTATAGAAGTTGGTTTTAACTCACCTAGTTTGAGACTTTGAAAAATTGAATATTGAAGTAAATTCACACTAGCTTCAAGATCAAGTAAGACTCTTTTAATTTTATGTTCTCCAATAAAACAAGAAATTATAGGATAACCAGGGTCTTTATATTTCAAAGCATTATTGTTTTGAAGAATGACACTTACTTGTTCGGCTAAAAAGACTTTCTTTTTCACATTCAATTTCCTCTTCACAGTGCATTGATCTTTTAAAAATTTAGCATAGAAAGGAACCTGTTTAATAGCATCCAGCAAAGGTATATTGATTCTTACCTGTTTGAAAGTTTCAAAAATTTCAGAGTTGTGATTGACTTTTGATGTAACCATATTATTCGATAGTTTCACCCATATTTACCTAATGTTTTGTCCATGTTTTATATGTAAAATGCCTTGATATTCTTTGTTTTATGTTTTGAAGGCACATTTGAATGAAAAAAGCAAAAAGGAGTAAATTGGAGATAATTGGTAGATTTGACGTTCGGTCGATGTTTTATGCAGAGCGTGAGTTCTAGAGATAAAAATGAAGTGATTATAGTGGCTTTAAAAAGCTAACATCCATACCTTTCTGGAAATGTAATGCAAGAAAAATAAGAAGAGGAAGATCATGGAAATCACATCCTTCAAAGTCAAATCTCGTATTCTGCCACTGTTGACCTTTGTCCATTCAAAATTCCATATCTGGAGCTATAGAAGTCCAATTGATGCAAACTCAATTTTGTTGGATTCCTAATTCAAAGGTCTAGAAACGCTCCAAGTTTCAGCTAAAAACGATGTCAGATTAGGGCGATATGATTTTCCAAAGATGACAACTGAATTCTGCCAG